>BLKR01004370.1:0-111234 GCA_011170035.1 Teleogryllus occipitalis | reverse complement strand
AGTGACACCAGTTGAGCTACCGCTCCCGGTTGCACTCTTCGTCTGTGTATGAGGTAATTTGACAACAGTTCGTGTAATGAGTGTGTATTATCGCTCGGAGTGTCACTCCTGAATCGACAGTGTTGGAATGGCCCTCAGAGGTCTTCACAGGTCGTGAACCAGATTCACTCCGCTCAATTGGGGAAGTCCCATAGTAACATGTGATGAGTGACCAACCTCTGCATTCAAACTGGCACATCTTTCCCCATATATCCAAAATTTCGAAAGTATTAAACTTGAAAATGCTCAAAATATTCGTATATTCATATACAATTTAGCGAAGTATTTTTTAATATTTGTTTCGATGAAAATATTTTTATGCAACTTAAGCAAAATATTTATTTTTAGGTAATAAGCAATTTGGTATATGGAATATATAGGGTGTTACTTGAACTTTCAACGCTCAAGATTAAGAAGAAAAATAATGTGCATTTATCTAAAGGCAGAACTCTAATTATATCTACTCTATAATGAATAATTATAATTATATTAATTATATTATAATTATAATTATATTAATTATATTATAATTATAATTATATTAATTATATTATAATTAAAATTATATAAATTATATTATAATTATAATTAATAACTATAATATAATGAATCTAATTTTGATTATAACTAAATTATTCTATCGGATTATTCTCATTCCCATCACAAAGAGAGATGTAAAGAGAGGAGGCCGAGGCATGTAAAGTAAAATGAATTTCATCTAATTAGATTTTATACTAATAAACGGAGATTTTCTTAGTAATCGAAAGAATGTGCTTTCTACGGTCCTTGTAAACCGGATACCTGTAGGTTGGCTAACTCACGCCTGCGCTCATGCTCATCCTCTGGCTTACGCCCACTCCTGCACTCACGCCCATGCCCACACCCACGCTAGCGCCCACCCTACGCCCGGTCCCACCCCGGCCTGCGCCTGCGTCCCCGTGGCTCCTCCACCCCATTCCGCCCCATGACTCGTGCGCAGGCAGGTACTAGACCGCAGCAAAAAGAGCGCACCTCCCTACCCTCCCTATTAGAGGCCTAAAAGAGCATCGGAGGTCGTCGCGCTCTCGGAGCCGTGTTTGGGAGGGCGGGACCGCCTTCCCCGATTTGAATGTGAATGCCCGCGCCTTGGCCACGGCACTGTTTATATACAATGCCGTAATGATCGTTAGGCCGAAGACGTATCGGCTTACGAGCCGGCGACGGCCGGGAGGGGCTGCGGGGCGCGAGTCGACAAGGCCTCTTCTGTGCGGCGCCGCTGGGGGGAGGGTGGGGGAAGGCATGGAGCGCCGCGTTGAAGGATGCAAACCTGGGAGGCACTCGTGAAGGAATTTGAGTGTGGGAAACGTTCCTAGAGATGGGAGGTACTACATCCCAATGAGGAGTTGTCCACCGGAGAACGCATTTCAAATGACAAGTATTTTTACGGTTTGAATTGTCACGTACTGTAAATTTGGGACTGCCTATGCTCTTTATACGAGCCCAATTTATGAACGTGCTTAATGGTATAAAGCTGTAGTTCTAAAATGCTTTTTTTAATGGTGCGATTCAATATTTAACATGAAATGAGATGGACGTCAAGTGAGCTTCAGTTTCGATTACCTTATTCTAGTCTGTCCAGCCGTTAGTGATAAAAAGTTATTCGTCAAATAAACGTGAATGCTAATATGCTTATGAATTTAAGATTTTGCGCAGTCTGATCATTAAATATTTGAAACACATTAACATAAATATTTCCGAATTCAGGAGAAAATAAATCTTATTTAGCATCAGTTTCATAAATATTTCTTGAAGTGTAGTTATTGGTTAAACCTTTATTTAGAGGGAAACAAATTATTCCTTTTCATTGTTTAAGTTTCATGGTTTTGGCTTTTTTCTAGTTTAGTCTCAACGTGATCAATGAAAAGGAATGATCAGTGAGACCTATTCGATGTGACTATTGGGACGTGTGTTGCCTGCTGGATCGGACGCCAGGTGGAACTGCTGTTCGCCCGCGCGTGGTGTTGCGCTGCGGGTGCTTTGTGGTTCAAGTGCGGGATCCGTGTGCGTTTGATGGCCCCGGGGCCGCTGGGTTTGGGTGGCGCTTGCTGGGCGAAGCGGGGCGTGAGGAAACACGGACTCGGTGTTCATATGCTCGCTGCTTGTGTGTCTGAAGCAGCTACTAACATACTCGCTGCGTAATGCGTAGTGAAGATGATAGATAATAAAACTTAGATGCAAACATCTCGAGGGAAAAAGAAATAGCTGCTAGTATGTCACTTCTCAGTTTTCATGAGTCTGTAGTCGGTTGATTGATTTCCGGGCACGTCACCTGATATGGTCATTAGTGTGCTAAAAGTATTATAGTCATTAGTGTTCTGAATGTATTATCCTGGGAGTTGGTGTTGTTCTTCCCTCGCTGGAATGTGATATTTGGCACCGACCTAAATGTCGGCTTACTGGGGTTCTTTCTACAGGTTTCTCCTGCAGCCGGGCACTGCCGCAGCAGGGACAAGCTCTAGGCTTCCGACTCGCCTCCCGGCATGTGGGCTAAAGTAGTGCATGGAAATGTGTGTGAAACGGGAGAAGATATGACTTGTCAGGCGCGAAGAAGAGGAAGGAAAGATCACGCGCTTTTTTGTAACCCGTTTGTTAGGGTTCTGCTCTGGCATTCGCGTGGAGTTGATCACAGAAACCACGGGAAACTGTCAATTAGAGCGGCCGGTCGCTAAAATTCTCCTCTAGCTAGCGACTGAATTCAACCTAGTCAGCCAATTAAACCTATCTAGCTAATGCCGAAAATCCGCCAACGTCGGGACTTCATTCTGTACTCGATTCCCTGAAGAACACAAATGTAACTTTTGTGACAACGGAATTCGCAAAAAGTGAAGGTTACACGAACCATCCTGAAGCTCATTTTGTAATTTCATACTTTTATTGGTAACATTTCCCATCCAGTTAATTCGAAATTCATTTCGTTTTTGCAATGAAGGAACTGAGGTATTTTATCCGTATAAAGCATAGTGGAAGTAGCTTTATTGATATTTATTTTTCAATGGAAATTATAAGATAGCTGCTTAAATGTCGCTTATGAAAGATAACGTCACTCATTCAAGAGGACAAAACTCACCAAAAAACTAAATCAAAAGCGTTGGTGAAAAAATGTAGTGAAATGCTCGTCAACGTGGAGCAACATGGAGCACCTGTTCAGAAATTTTAAAAATAATGAGAACTGTTGGTTGCAAATACGATTTAGTCTACGAATCAATCCTAGCCATAATATTCGTAGAATCAGTAGTAAAATTCTCTCATTGCATCTAAAATCGACACCTTTGGATGTTCATAAGTTTAAAAGAAAGAATTATGCAAAAAGAAGTATTTGAAATAAAGAAAATTAGTGGGTGAAAAAAAGAAGAGGCTGAGAAATAGAAAACTTGCTAGAACCGTGAAACTCGAACTTTGTATATAGGATTGTGGTTCAGCACGTTAGACGAAACAGTCTCTGCACCTTGTGTTCTGTCACGCGGTTTGGGTGAATACTGATCGTGTGCATATGACATTTCACAGCGGACGCACTTCCGATTCGTGGGACGCGATGCAAGGGGACGTGAAATCGCGGCAGAGCTAGCTACCAATACAACAGCTGCATGGATGTGAACTGTGGTCCGTTCAGCTATTACGATGCACAGGAGAGGAAACCTGCTCAAGTTCCCAGCGCGTTGGTTAGATATTTACAAACATATTTGAAGTAAATGCAACATAATGGAGGGAATATTTAATATTCCCTTTATCAATCGGGATGGGTGTAAGTTAAGTATGAGTACAGCACGGTTTTGCTATAAAGAAGTGAAAATGAAAGAAAACATCAGTGCGAACTAACATATTCAGACTATAATTAGGGAACATAAACTTCCTGACAGGCCCACCATTTCTCTTAATCTCACATGTTTCAGGCAGTGACCGAATCTATTTATTTCTATAGGTGAGAAACAGCAAATAATGTATCTAACATATGAGGAATACATAATATTTGTTGACCACATATGAGACCATCCTAGAAGTGCAATGGATCGAGGAGATCGATAGGGAGTCAATCGAGATTGAGTCGTTAACACTGCATATTTATAATTATTTGATATATAATGTTGACGTTTCAAATTACTAGAATTCATTTTATAAAATGCAGAGCGGAAAAAATGACCCATCACAAAAATACACCTTCGCGGAAATAAAATGCAAGAAAAAAATCTCTATCTTGGGCTTCAATACTCCCTAATATCGTTTGTGCTCCTGGCAATTCGCAGACGTCGCTTCCATCGACTGGTCAGGTGCAACTATTGCTCCATTGAGCGTGCGTTCCGATGCTAGCGGGGGCGTGTGCGATCGGAGCCGGTCCTCGGCGGAGGGTGGTGAGGAGGGGGCGGGGCGGGGGGCGTAGCTTTGTGGGCCGCCCCTGGCGCGGCGGGGGTGGGGTGACGGGGTTACCTGAAGGGGCTCTTTGTGCCTCGCGCCCTGTGTGCAGTCTGCCCCTGGCACCCGCTCGGCGTCCGGGGCACAGGGTGGCCACCAATGACACACTAACTCCCCCGCGCTACGCCGAGCCGGTATTCAAACCACGCGAGCGGGATTTGTTGAGCTGTAATTTTCGTGGTATGTTTTTCTTGTGAAAGGAGGTTTTAAACTTGCGTGTGGAGATGCCGGTTGTTATGTTGTCACGGAGTCTAAATAAAACAAGCATTGTGGACTTTATTCAAAAGACTGTCTAAGCAGTGAGTTTACTTTTCTTAGCAAATCAAAAGTCGTATTATGTTGGACCTAACGGTTCAGGTGATCATCCTTTTCTTAACATAAAGCCTGTAGTCAGAATACAAATTTTCTCCGTTCTACCGTCTTAATTTTCAGTTCAAGTCGGATGAGTCTTCGAAATAATGTTGCATAAATACCAACGTTTAGTTTTGTTATTGTACTTTTGAAGTGGACCGTTATTGTGATATCGCGCCGGTGCGTGATTATTCTATATTCAGTTTAGAGTAGAACTGTTTCTGTCACAAGGGTTGACAATTTCGAATTACGAAGATGCATCGTCAGTGCGTCCACATTGATCTGTTTTTCTGTTGTTACATTTGGTCTCCAAAGGGATTTTAAATCCAAAGATGTTTCTAACGATGTACTTTCACCTGATGAAATCATTGATTGTATGGCTCCGTAATCCGTTTTCAATTTGGATCTAAGTATACGGCACAGTGTATGAATCTGACTTCGTCTGGGGATTCTGATTGCATTCTGAAACATAACTTCGAAATATAAGTGATGTCATGTGTGTGAATTCATCATGTTTAATAGGTTAAAACACGAAATTTTGACAATATATTAAAATTAATACAATTAACCTATATCTGCCGTCATTTGTTCATTATTCATTTTCAAGAACAACCAAAATACAATAACAATACAATACCAGCCTCTCCTTTCTTCATAAGGATATAGTTGAAGACACGAAGGTACCTGGTGTTTCAGTTTCGAAAATGGTTTTAAGTGCTTAGATTAGTAAGTACCTATTTATAAATAAACGCAATTTTTAGCAATCGTCTCACACATGTATCCCTTCATAAAAATTCTTCAGTGATTATATACATGTGGTGCATTACATTTTAAAGCTAAGGTTGGTAACGGAATATCCTACAATAGTCCACTAAAACACGCATGAACAGATCTATGAAAAGATTCATTTCAGAAACATGTTCAACGCTAACACACAGAATGGTGATTGTTTTGTTCCAGAGTTAGTAAACCTCTCTTGTGTCATCAGCTTTGGAGTGTAAGATCGACTTGTAGTTTGCGGTTTTCGATTTTTTGTATGGTGTATACGTAGTACTTTCCGGTTGTAACTTTTTTACAGTTTATCCTTATGTCTTCCTACAGTACTACGATTGATTGATTGATTGATTAGTAATTCCGGGTGAGTCAACTACTAGGTACATTAGTTCCATAAGTGTAGTGTATGTTTTTTTAATCGCGCGATGTAGCGGCATTCTTGCCCCCCCCCTGGACTGGAGATCCCACCTACTACGACAGCTTGCCGGTTTTTCCCAACCAGGTATCTTCCACCAACGTGGTACCACCCCATTCGGGACACGTTCTAAGCTCCCGAAAAGTGTGGCAGTGTAATGTATGCGAGTATACGTGTGTGACAGTAAGAGGTGAGGATAGGACAAGGAAACGGAATGAAAGATTGCGCGCGGTCCGTGGCCCGTTTGTTAGGGTACTGGTCCGGGATTCGCCTGGTGTTGATCCGAGAAATCATGGAAAACTTCCAATCAGAGCAGCTGGCCGCTAGAATTCTCCTTCGGACCGCGGTTGAATTCGACCCACTTAATTATCTAGTGTCGAAACTGCCACCGTCGAGACTCAAATCCTAGGACGTCTCCTTCAGAGGACTGCAGGGACATGAGTTGATGCCCTGCGCCACCTTTCCCGGTACAGTTCTACGATGTAATAGCAGGGGTTCAGCTAATTATTATTATTATTATTATTATTATTATTATTATTATTATTATTATTATTATTATTATTATTATTGAGTGCTAGGGATATTTAGATATATTCTTATATCTTTTCTATGACAAAATATTGAAAAAAAGCTCCATTTCTTTAAGATGGCTGTATTTTGAATTGATCTTGGGCAGAAGTCTCCAAAAATAATGCTTGTGCAAGTACTCATCATTTCTTTTGTTGCCATTTGTAGGACTTCGCAAGTGTGTAGACGTATTCGTTGCTCGGATGATCAGCGGCGTTCAAAGCGTTTGAGTTGCGGGGCGCCCGGTGCTGATTCCACAAAGAGTTTCGCACGGGGTATCGGGCCCTTTCTTGGGCGTCTTCTCGGCGACCCGACCTTTGTGGAGCGCAGGTGGTCAACACGCCTCTGTCCACTTGCGTCCCTCTGGTCGGTGTCCGCTGCCGAGTGTGTGCATTTCCTTTGTTCGCGTTTGTCGGTGTTCTCGCTTTCGTGACCTTTTTTGTTTCTTTGTGTGCCTTTCCGAGCGAAAATTAGCTGATCGTGGATTGAAAATGGTTCTCTAGATGGAACTTTTCTCGCTGAATTCCTGAAGAATTTCCCTTCCTTTTCTTTTTCCCCGGGGGAAGGTTGGTTTAATGAAATAATACACTTGAATAGATTTTCAGCAAATAGTGTATTTTTGTAATACTGATTTCACCCGTGTGAACATTCTGAATTTTGTAAGTTTGAAATGCTTCAACTTTCAGTGTGAATTTTGACATTCAATTTCTCTAAATTGCGATATTGAGATGAATATAAATGCTTTTAATAGTGAATGTAATAAGTTTTGAGATTCGTTTCATTCATTTTGGTGAAGTAAGCCATTGTATTCGATATATTTGCAAAAGACGGAAAGAGTGCACTTTTTATGTTTTTCTTTAAGGGATGGGAAAGGGGGATAATAATGTTTACGAAATGTTGTGCAGACAGTAATTTTACTTTTGTTTTGATGGTCACATCTACAAAATTTTGTTAAGACTATAATAAAATTGTAGATTTGTATGAAAAATAAACAAACTTTATTTTCATAATAGAAAAAATGAATTTGAAAAAAGTAACCAAGTTATGCCAAGTGCCCGACAAAACACATCATCAGTGAAAACTGCATCGAAATCAGTTGAGCCGTACCAGAAATTTCTGTGGAAAAACGGACACAAACAAACATCCTAAAAACAAATTCTTCGGTTTTATGTAATGTAAATGGCATTTCGTCGATGAAGAAACAATACCGCGTAACAGACTTCGGACATGCGTGGGGCGTATGTCTTTTTTCGTTTTGTTTGCAACTCTTGACACAGCAGCTATCATTTGATAGCGTAGGAAATGTAATTTAACAAATAAAAATTGTAATAATCACATTTCACACGCAATCAAACGGCACCTGCTGTGTCAAGGTTTTCCACACATCAAAAAGTAGAGACTCGACGCATGTTCCAAGTCAGTACAGGACATATACGGTTTTGTTTCTTAACGGTCAAAACGAGATTATAAGAAGGCAATTATGTTGAAATCACAGACAGATATTCCAAATTTCTTAGAAGAAAGAAGGAATTGAAAGAAGGAAATGAAAACTAGTCACATGATTAAAAAACTAGGTCGGAGTCATAATAAAACTGTCTTTCAAACTCTCTCATGTCAGAATATATTCGCATAATTAATAGTCCGATGTATACGTTGTTGAACTATCGTGTTTTATACCAATAACAATCGTGTGAATCAAGTGTCAATAAATGGACGTAATGGATTCGTTGATGTTCTTCTTTTCGCTGTGTACTTAAGAGGCTCTACTGTGATGATCCTATGACTTCGAATACTTTCTACTATATAAGAAGTGTCTTCCTTCTTTGCAGAAGTCAGAGTGTAGCCATCAATCCCTTTTGCTTCTAGTATTCATTTCCTCAAAATACTGTCAGTTCATTTGAGCTTGGTTCGATAATCGCAAAACAGTGGTAATACGTGATAACATCGGGAATAACGAATAGTTTGCACATCCTGTCTATCTGAATATTTTCTTGACTTATTTCGACACTGATTGTGTTGCTCATCACTTCATTGCACATGTTTTAATGGATAGAAATAACACTCTCTCCTTCAAGCATATCGTGGTGATACACATGGCTATCTGAAGCTTAAAGAGGATATTGTGATAATGGGATATTCCATAGGATATTGTGCTTTCAATGCAGAAAACTAATATTCTCATTTATCATTGTCAGAGGTTTGAAACTGTCTGGTAGAAAATTCAGAGATAATCTTTTCGATGGTCCCCTTTCTAAACCAGAATTTCACATGTTTGTTAGCTTTTGGATTTTTCTTTGATGATATGAGCCGAACATGATTGTGTTGTTGGTGATTTGTAAACATGTAGAACATAACCGAGAAGATTATGCACAAGACTATTTACATTTCACCAAAATACCGTCTAAAAATTTACAACTCTCAATGATAAGTCAGTTTGGTGAAATCGATGCGTTAGTAATGCTAATTATAGTAAAATAATTGAACAGTGTTGGCGCGTTTTGACCAACCAATTATTTTTCCATTTATGACGTTGCTTGTAGATAAATATTATCTTACTGAAAATACCTTGAAATATGCAATTATTTCAAAGAAATTTGAAGTAACTAAATCATTTTTATTTGGTATATATAGTAGAAATAAACATTTTCCTCGAGTACACGTTTAACCTATCTGGAGTGTGCCGTGGTCTTTTGTAGCAATATTTTCGGATTGCTTAAAAGGATTTCTCAATAACACAAACTGTCGTTGTTTTTTTTTATGTTTATATCTTTAACGTGATGATTTTGAGAATGACAGTAATCTTTGTCAGGCACTTAAAAATGTATGTGTATCTTAGTTCGCCTTGACATTTTTTCTTCCAAAAATATACATGTAACATTGACTCATTTATATTCGTTTCTTCCGCGAAACCTCTACGTGTTAGATGAGAAGAGGCCTACTTATGCAATTGGGGAGTATCTTTGAGTTCATCTTATTTGTTTGCGGAGTTGTCTTCCAACTGCTTGGCTCATGATTGCCGTGCATTGGTCCGGAGAGCACACAAGTTGGTTACAGTTCGACGGCACAAGAAAGCTTCTTCACTTTTCATTTGTATATTTATTCAGACTTTGCTTGGGCTTTGAAACGTTTAGTTTATTACAACTCTACTAATTTACCTTTCGCGTATTTATTTGCGCGAATCGGGGACTGTAGACGTTAGTTTATCTCCCGATTCGAATGCTGACAGAACAGACAATGCAGTGAGCGAGTCTTTCGCAAGAATATTTTAAAGTCATATATACACGACACAGTTTTCGTGCAGATTGTCTTGCGGAAACTTCAAGATCCCGAACTAGAAGTATAAAAAGCCAAAAGTCGCGCATACATGGTCTGTACGTTTTCTGGCCCTAGGGGAACAAGTGAATTGCGCCGTCCGAGTACTTTCAGTGGCGGTATTTCTGTGCGTGAGTTTTGACTGTGATTTTTATTAATTATTAATTAACCACGAGGAGCATAGAGAAGAAAAATGGGAAGGTGGGAATATGCAAAAAGAGGTATTTTATCACAATATCACTTCATGCAAGCACACATTGACACACCTTGCCACAAAATCGAAATGGCCGATTACTGTCGCGTTGGGTAAACAAATTCGTTAATGAACATGAAATCTTGACTACACGTTTTTTGGCGACCAATCTGCACGGAAACGGTACTTGTTTTACCGGCCTGAACACTTTATGAAGAAAGTCAAAGGAAATTATGATATATTAGAAAGACGTATCGACTGGCTTTATTTTTCGAAATATGTAAATATAAAAATATCGTAAGAAATTTATTTTTTACGGGTGTTAAATCAATTGATAATGTTTAGAAGTTCATTTTCTTCTTTATTGTTTAAAATAATATGCTATTGGATGTCCAAATGAGGAAATTGTAATGATATTTTTTAATTTTAAGAATTTTGTAATTATATTTGTAATTTATTTGTTTGGTACGTACAGATATTTTGGTAAAATAAAAATACTAGTCATTGATACCATGAAATAAAGCTGATATATTTAAAACTGCCACGTAATTTTTTTAACAGAATGTAGAAATACTAAATGTTTCTTGCTAGAGGTTAACATTTTCTACACGAAATTGCGAGACTTTGCTTTAGAGTTTTCGTCTTGAGTGCTTGTTTCTGGAGCGCCGCAAATCTACTATTGTAACTTTGCGCTGTCTCTTCCTAAGCCTATTGCCGTCCCTTGAGGAAAGGAACACAGCGAAATTAGCAGTCAAGTTTCGTACTCGTGTTTTCGTGGGGAGACAGGCCGACTTGTGATGAGAAACGCCCCGCGAAGGAAAAGGGGATGGGCAGAGAGGGGTGGGAGGCAGCACCCTGGGTGGGCAGATCAACAAGGGAAGAGGACGATTGGTCGGAGGGAAGACCCAAAGTGAGCGGGCAAGATGATGTAGGCTGACGTGCCAGACCAAAGGGTGAGTGAACAAGCGAATGAGTAGACTCCATAGCTTGATGGTATGCTGGATGGTTGGAGGGCAGTGAGTGGGATAGTGGGATAGAGCAGTGAGCGACCGAGTGAGTGAGTGAGTGAGTGAGTGAGTGTGAGCGAGCGAGTGAGTGTGAGCGAGCGAGTGAGTGTGAGCGAGCGAGTGAGTGAGTGTGAGCGAGCGAGTGAGTGAGTGTGAGCGAGTGAGTGTGAGCGAGCGAGTGAGTGAGTGAGTGTGTGCGAGCGAGTGAGTGAGTGAGTGAGTGAGTGAGTGAGCGAGCGAGTGAGTGAGTGTGAGCGAGCGAGTGAGTGAGTGAGTGTGAGCGAGCGAGTGAGTGAGTGAGTGTGAGCTAGCGAGTGAGTGAGTGAGTGAGTGTGAGCGAGCGAGTGAGTGAGTGAGTGTGAGCGAGCGAGTGAGTGAGTGAGTGTGAGCGAGCGAGTGAGTGAGTGAGTGAGTGTGAGCGAGCGAGTGAGTGAGTGTGAGCGAGCGAGTGAGTGAGTGTGAGCGAGCGAGTGAATGAGTGAGTAAGAGAGTGTGAGCGAGCGAGTGAATGAGTGAGTAAGAGAGTGTGAGCGAGCGAGTGAATGAATGAGTAAGAGAGTGTGAGCGAGCGAGTGAGTGAGCCAGCCAGCCAGCCAGCCAGCGCGCGAGCAGTCGGACAAACGGATGAGTAACGAATCCGGACGAGCAAGCGGTCGGTTGGCAAGAGACGCGAGCTAGTGGTAGCGGACGGGCGAGGGAGCGATTGTGCGAGCGGGTGAGTGAGTGAGTGAGTGGGCGGGCGAGCGAGCGATTCGGCAGGCGAATGAGGCGGGGCGGGGCGGAGAGGGCGAGGCGGGCGAGGCGCGTGGGCTGCTTACCAGGCCTTTGGGCGCCGCGTGAATGTCCATTGTTCCTTGTGCGACTGAAGTGCGTGCGTGCACGCGTCCACGCGTGGGAGAGGGAGAGGGACGGGCGCGGGAGAGGCGGTTGCTCGGTGCGCGATGGAATGCCCCAGGCGGCGCACACGAAGCTTCCTCCAGGCGCCGCAGGCAGTCGCAGCGCCATTGTTTTATTATTTGAGATTACAACATACCGTGTAATGTTCAGGAGAATTCGACAACTTGTGTTTGTCTGTGTCAATATACTTAACGTCAATGTACTCTTCCCTATCCCTTCTCCCTGTCTCCTGTCTCATTGACAGTTCTCTTTGTCCTCTCTCTCTCTCCCTCTCTCTCTCTCTCTTCCCCTCCCTCCCCCTCCCTCTTTTCCTCCCTCTCCCTCCCTCTCTCTCTTTCTTCCTCTCAGTCTCCTTCTTTTACACTTCTTTTGCTCTTTTCTCTTCCTCTCTTTCTCTAGCTCTCTCACTGCTTTATTATATTGCCTCATTTATTATATAGGCATTTTTATCGTGTTTTTTTCTCTAGTCAACTATTTTACATTGCTTCCCAACTGTTATCTTAATATGCTTCCAAATTATATGAATAAGTTTTAAATGTTCATCCAAATTGCAATGTGTTTATCATTATGTAATCTACAAGTAACTTTGTTCATATTCTGCACCACTTTTTGCCTTGTCTTTTCTCTCGTTCGTCAGTTAATCGTTCTTGACTTTTTTCTGAAGGTACCTAACGAATATGAGAAAGATTAAGTACGTGTAATGTGTCGAAATCGTTTAAAAGAGTAAACGTTCACCTTATATTGCTAAAATAATATTGTGTATTTTCTGTGTTTAATTTATAAAATAAATGACTGCTTGTTAAACGGGCTAATAACTTTCATGAATATGAAAATAGAAAAGGGCTTATTTCTTACAATATGATTTTTGTGTGTGTGTGTGTGTGGGGGGGGGGTGCTTATTCATCTAATATATTCGCTTAATACGAAGAATTGAAATAAATGGAACAAGGCTCAAATATCTCGCAAAAGTGGACAATCGAAATCAAATCATTTCAATATCTTACAGAAAATTTCACTAGATTCCCCTTTCGTCTTTAACAATTCTAATTATTGTAAGAAATGTATCGTGAGTAAGTCAATTTCAAAGGGAAATGTATTTACTAGGAGAAACAGATATGAATTTTGAAACCAATTGTAGTCATATTTGGATTGCATATAGAAAGTTCGTCACCTCTGCGTTATGTCGTAGTTTTAATACACCTTCATTCACGTGCTGTTTAAGTATTCAGAAACATACTTTCTGATAAACTCAAGCTATGTTAAGTAAGCGTGTGAATCTCCTGGTACTGCGGCTGGATTCCGTTGCGTGCGCAGTTATTGACGGGTTAGTCACTGTGTGCAAACGAAGGCGAACCGCACGACCACGTTTCCATTACCCAAGGCACGCGACATCGACGCTCGGGCGGCGCGCAGTTCTTTGCGTCTGCGCCGCGCGCAGCATTGTTGCGCAGGGCGCGCGCAGCGACGTGGGTGGGCTCGCGCAGCAATTTTCATCTGCGCAGTCGTTGACAACGCCGCCTGCCACTGCTGCCATAGCCTCTGCGACCGTTACTATTGCTTCCGCCGCCACCTCCATCGCCACTCCCAGTTCTCCCTTCGCCTCCATTTCGACTTTCATCACCGCCATCTCCGTCTTCACCAACACCTCTACCTGCACCACCACTTCCACCATCACCACTACCTCCACTGTTATCACTACCTCCTCCATCACCTCTACCTCCACGTCCACTATCACCTTCACTACCCTCACCACCTCCATCACCACTTCCACCGCCACCTCCTCCACTACTGCCACCTCCTCCACTACTGCCACCTCCTCCACTACTACCACCTCGACCATCACCACCACCTCCGCCATCACCACCACCTCCACCATCACCACTCCATCGTCCGAAGTTCTTGCTCTGCTCTCCTCTCCCGGAGGTTACTTATGCAAATTGTCCGGCAGGTAGCGGGTTCGGCGGAGGAAGGTCGGAGAGAACTGAATTATCCCGGCCGCAAAGTACTACTTCCTCGGCCTGCTGCAAATGCCTGTTCATCGCCTGGGTTGCAAATCGTTGAAATTAAGCGTTGCCGAGTTCGGTTGATATGGCTAGATGTTCGAGAAATTAGGTAGTGTCTGGCAGTAACAGAGTTGTGGTCATGTCAATTAGCATGTGTGTTACTAGTAAAACGTATGATAATTTAGTTTCTGCGTGTAAACAAACGTGATATTTCTGTCAACTTGAGAATGTTCTGTCGATTTATGAAATATGTTAGAACGAGGCAATTCATTGGAAAAGTTGAATTTGAACCACATTAAAATTAATTTCTAAACAGGGTAATTTCAATTCCTTAGTTGCTATTAAACCATTGAAGAAACTTAACAATTGACAGAGTGACGCCTACAGTCGAAGTATGGTGACTGTGTTAGTGAAAAAGCGCTAGTACAAATAAAAGTTGTAATCGGTAGTTATTGTATAAATCAGAAATAATAACAGTAACATTAAGCAATTTAGGTTTAAGGAGCACTAAATTTTAAGATAGAATGTAAGAAAACCAATGTAATTATATTATACAAAATAAATTTAACTACTACTACCAACCTCTGTCTGTCTCCTTTTTCAGAATGAAAAGCCTGTCAAATGGCCTACTTTCCTTGTTTGATAATTAACTTCTCTGATAATGTAATGTCTGACGGCACTTATATCCTAAAGAATTACTATATTATTTGTCCTTGAATAACTGGACGTAAGATTAGTTCTTTTTACGAGCCTTGTTTGAAAAAGAATTGTCATGAGTAGTTCTCAGATGTTTAGTATACAACTTAACATTCTTTTCGCTTTTGCTTATTTGTACAACAAACTTGTATCTTTCATATTTTAGCCTTTTTTGATTCGACTCTTAACATGTCGTTGGTCCTATAAAACTGTATTTCTGTGTTTCGTCATGTTTTTGTCATTTTCACATTATTAGGTAAAGTTTACGAATAATTAGATTTTTATTTCAATATAAAACTAGGTGCTTTCTAATCGTCTCAGCAGTAAAAAAACGCTCTTCAAAACTTTCGCTAACAAATGTGACATTTGCTAATGTGAGTTTTCGACATTAAATGTCTGCTTTTCAGTAGGCAAAAGCCGTCAACACGTTTTAGTTTGCAGAGGGCGCTGTTCGAGATTCGACTAGAAGGCGAATCGTCTACTGGCAACAAAAAGCCCACGGGCCAACGGCCCTTTGGGCATTTTGACGCCGCCCAATCATTAGAACCAGTTAACGCCCGTGTTACATACATAGTTTTATTTAACTAATTTTATTGATTCAGATTTAGTTTCATTTAGATTTAATTATTAACTAGTGTTAACTTGACTAGATTTGTCTTTTCGTATTTTCCTCCCATAATTCCGTGCATAAGAGAATATGTAGCATCATTCTATATTGTTTTCATATTTCCCTCGTAACCACAATCCTTTGGATCCAGTCACGTAATGCAGTGTATCTCAAGCTCATAACAAGATATAACGAATCAGTAAAAAATTAATATTTTTAAACCTTCGGGTCCCAGCCATGAAACGTTCGAGGAAACAATTGCCTTCTGTGAGCGAGAGACTTGGTGTAATACGAGTGTGACGAAGCAGCGTTTCCTTGTTTCCAACTTGCAAATTGCGTGGTGGTCTGAAGTGTCTGATGTCAATAGAATTTCCTCGTTTAAGATTTCAAATGCAATTGGAGATGCAAAGTTCGTATTCACATATGGAGACAGCCCACAAAAGGAGATTGGTTCTAACGAGAAGGGAAATATTCACCTACAGTCTGAAAAGACTACATTTCATAATACACTCACGAAGAGTAATTTAAACGTTTGCCGTTAACGAGCGTTGCTAAAACTTTTCCAAATATTATTTTGTTCTCATTAATCGGTGACATCAGTGTATTTCTAGTTTCACAATCCCCAAAGCCGCCTCAATTAAATTATCGTCAGCTGTTTCTGAACGAGTTGTCACGATGGAATGTGAACTGGATTCGTTCCCAGCGTCATCAATTTTCCTGAACCAGTCTGTACGAAATGGCCAGTGTGCATCCAAGGTTGAATGCAACTGACTTTTCACTTTTTGTGCAGATGCAGATCGTAAATCAGCTGTTACGGAAAACTGCTCAAGTGACTTCCTCATTCTGTATTGCTGTCTGTGTTTCTTTGGCCATTCCGTACAGAGATATGTCTTTGAATTATGCCACCTATCTATTTCTGCTTTTATTTTATACTTTAACATTTGACGGTTAAGAAAGTTGTATGTTCAAATTTAAATTTCTCGAGCTAATTCTTGAATATTATTTCTCCTTCAATATTTTCTAGGGTATTGTTAAAGCAGGACTTTAAACTCAAAGATAGTCGAATAGTCGTTCATTTAAAAAAATTGTAATGAAAATTATAAAAAGAAAAATATCACCTGTATTTTATAAACATAGAAGTGTATTTCTGCAGGGAAAATGGAAATAAAATGTTGTTCCTCTGTACTTTCCCCGCAAAATGTCTACATGTGGAGCAGGTGTTACAATTTATATCGCGTAGAGGTATGTGTCAGATGTTTTCATGTTGAAAATACAACTGGATTTCGAGATGCATGACATGTTAGTGATACTTGTTAGAAAAATGTGGCATGACGGCGGATCCATCGCTCTGCATAAAACAGATTCTCTTTTAGATGAGCATTCTGAATGCAATGCACATGCCATCGAGTTGTACGTTTTATGATCGTGACGTCATAGAATACAAACACAACGAAATAAGGATGTCGAGAATTCTCGCAATAAAAGTGGTGTATGATTGCACACAATCGAACTTCCTCTGCAAAGACGATTCTGAATTTTATTTGAGTAATTCATACTGTACGTTCCCGATGTGTTTTGAATTATGTATACATATATTTCGTTAATGTACAATATTCTAGTCAACGTGCATATAAGTACATATTTTACTTATTTCTTCTTTATTTTCGATTGCTGTAACATTTGTGATAGTTGTAATGTGTGACTTATGTGCTCCGCTGGAGCTCTACAGTAAGCAAATAACATCCCACCTATATTTTATGTAGGTCTCATTGAAATAATATTGGAAACCACGGTAATTATTGTTTCAAACCTATATTGGAATTAAAAACCCCTGCGAAATTTTATAACAAAATAGTTTTGTTGAGTGTCAAAATAGTTGTCGATTGTAAAATACTTTCAACAAATACATTTCACGCCCAAAGTGGGTACATAAATTGTTTGCGCATTCATGTACTATATTGCGTATAAAGGTGGCTATTTTAATTCTCGAACCTAGTACACAGTCGCAATTTAGTGAAATAATGCATGTTCGCTCAGTTAACCTCGCTTACATGAACTTCTCTTCTTCTAGAACCGCTTTGTTCGCAATTCGAAAGTTTGGAGTGATATATCCATTTAAATCTCTCGTGACAAAAACTTGCAGAGCAAAAAGAGTGTAGATTCGCGAGTGCTAATTTTATGTAAATGCCCAGAGAACAGAAATGTTTAATTTAATTTACTCCGAAATTTGCATATGCCGAGAACTTCTGACGCACAATATCCCGGTGGACGGTCTCAAAATTCCTTTAGATTTTACGCAATTACTGAAACATCTCTCTAAAAAAGACTCCCTATAGTGTTTCATAAGTCTTCTAAACTTAACAATGTACCTAACATGCACTTGTAAAAAGCCGTAATGCATATTGTACATTAATAACAAATGGATTTTGAATTTTGTAATTTGATTCTACGTATTTAATAATTATTCCTTTTGGAAGTTTCATGGAGTTTAGAACTCGTTTTTTTTTATTTTACAACAGTATAGCCCAAATAGTTATTTCATGAAAAGAATCGATGTATTAAATACAATTTATTTTATTATTTTTTAAATTATGTTTTGTTATATGTTAATTGGATAGCAAAGAAAATTGGTCAAATAACTTTTACTTGAATTTCGCTCTTTTATCTATGAATTAATGCGTATAATGAACATTTGGGAACAAAATTAGCGTTTTGAAAAGAAAACAATGCTGAAAAGTGAGTAACTTCTCTCCTTTTGACATTTGACCGACCATTCAAAATTCAGGCGACAAAAGCTACGGACAAGAAGAGGGCACTTACGCAGACTGCAAGTGTTTTGGAATCTGTCTAAATGGCCTCTTTGAGCTTGTACTCGGCATGTGGCACCGCTGACTCACTCGAGCGAGAAGCATTCCCCCGTGTTAAGCCATGAAGGCTTGCGCTTCTGCAATTAAAGCTTGCACGCCCATCACACAGTAGTCCGCGATAGCCGAATGGGCCAAAGTGTTGTTATTGTGTGGTGTACACTGCCAGAAATTAAATTACTTAAATTTAATGTAGATTTAATATACGACTGTACATGAATTTTAATATAACTTGTATATTAAAAGGAGATTAATGTACCTGTACATTAGATTTAATGCGTAAATTAAAATCAATGTAGATTTAATGTACGACTGTTGACTTAACTTACTTGCCTGCATTAAATTATATTGTTCACGTGTATTAAATTTAATGTACACGTATATTAAATTTAATGTACATGTACACTAAAGTTACTGTACGTGTACATTAAATTTAATTTACGTACATGATAATTACTTTCATGTGCTTAACATTAAAAGTAATGCAGAAATTTCTGAGAGTGTACTTGATTACTTACCGTGTATTTCGAACAACGAATTTGGTATCTTATGAATAGAAAAGTTAAGTCCAATTACGCATAAAAATGTGAAATAGAAGCAACAGCTTACTTTATCAGTTGTTATTATTATATGTACAAAAATTCTAAATTAAAAACAGTGAAAGGAAAATTTTACATTATTTTATTGAACATTAACTTAGTTTTAATATAGAGTTTTATTATTACTTCGTTTTTAATTTAAAAACTCGGTTGGCTCGTGGAAAGGGAGAGGGCTTTCTGTGAGGCGGTCCCAGGTCCGTTTCCCAGACGGGGCAAAAATGAAGTAGCTTTGTAATGCAAATCGAATCAGTTCCTACTACTATAGCTGCATGACGAAAGAAAAAGCTCAGGCCAACTAAGGTAGGTATGAAGATAGATAATAAATAAACAAATAAATAAATAAAAGATAAGAAAACAGAGCTCAGATCTATGAAAAACGCTTGGTGGGAAAAAGTTAATATGCATATTTTGTCTAATAGCACCCAAAAGTTGGTTTGAAATATTGCTTTCTAGACAAAAATTTGAATTGCAGAAACATGAAAACTGTAAATTTGTAAATCGTTTATTATTTACAAAATAAATTAATATGTTTGTTCAGAAAGAAAAATTAACTCAGAAATAGAAAAAGCACCCAATTTACTAAATTCGACTGCTTTTTTATTTCTGGGCTGGATGGCGTCCGATCTCGCCATCCAGCGGGGGAAGATCACCGCCACCTACTATGGAAAACACGTGCACTATGAATGAATGAATGAATGAATCAATCAATCAATATAATAGCTAAAGATAAGTTGTAAATAAACTACCGGTGTTGTCTCGCTAAATGTGGTACCTTTTAGCACTGTGTATTAGGGATTAAAAATAGTAATGTTTTCAAAACATCGATATTTTCCACCAGAAACATGGATATATTAATATTGATATTTTATTTTTGATCGATATATTTTTTCAGAAACATCGATGTTTAAAAAAAGTTTATCTTTCTCGATGCTTTTGAATGTGGTAATATTGTTAAATTACATTTTGAACCTTATCTGAATAGAATATTTATTAGAAAATTAAGGTCACAGTGTCCATTAAGGCAAAATACACTTTAAACTAATATTTACGTATTATGGATATTAAATGCAGGACGTTTTATTTCAATTACTGATGAATGAAAGTGGATGAATGGTATAAGATCAAAACACGATGTCCCTAGTTTTTATTTCCTTCTTTACATTCCATAAATATTATTATTAAAATATTACTTATAGGTGACCAAACAATAAAATATACCGGTATTTCATTAAAGGAGTCAAATTAAAAATGGTAACAGGATAATACCATCATATATAAAACATGGGTGATTTGTTGGTTTTTTTCATCGACATCGAAAACCTTTTGGTGATGTACAGATGTACCGATAGTTTGATAAAATTTGCCATTACTCTGTATCCGTCTCTTTTGTTTTGTTTTGTTTGATTTTTTCGTGTTTCCGGGCGCGTCATCTGCTTTGGTCATTAGTCCCGTTAATGTAGTGCATTTTTTTTCGCGGGAGCTGGCTGTGATCTTCCTCCGCTGGATGGCGAGATCCGGCGCCGACCTACCGTCGGCTAGTTGGATTTCCCCTTAACCAGGACTCTCCCACCAGTGGGGCACCGCCCCAGCCGGAACAAGCTCTACGCTCCCGACCGATCTCCCGGAATATGTGGTAGTGTAGTGCATGTTAGTGTAAGTGTGTGTGCGTAAGGGGAGAGGATAGGACAAGGAAGAGGAAGGACAGATCGCGCGCGGTCCGTAGCCCGTTTGGTAGGGTACTGCTCCGGCATTCGCCTGGTATTGATCGGAGAAACCACGGAAAACTACCGATCAGAGCAGCCGGCCGCTAGAATTCTCCTCCAGAGAGCGACTGAATTCGACCTAGCTGAAAAGCTAGTGTCGAAAATCCTGCGGCCGTCAGCATTCGAATCTAGAACCTCCCGGTCAGAGGCGCTGCAGTGGCATCAGTTGATGCACTGAGCTACCGCTCCCGGTCCGTCTCTTTTGTCCCGTGTCCTCGCAGTGTTCGTCGCGCCCTCGCCAAGTGGCGGCGTGGCGGGTGTTTCGTCGCGTGGCGGGCTATCGCGATGCTCTTGTGACTCCTGGCGGCGGCGGCGGCGGCGGCTGCGTGTGAAGCCACGTCGCCCGATTCCCGCCTCGCGTCGCGTCGCGTCGCGAAGCCATCTGCCGCGTGGTGCGTGGCGCGGCGCGGCTCGGCGTTGCGTGATGTCCGCCCGTGATAAGCGGATTCCTTCCACGGCCGATTCGAAGCGCAGCTGTCGCTCGCGTCGCTCGTCCACTTGCTGCGGTTTGAGATTTTGTTCTTGTTGGGCGCACGTGATGGAGAACGCGGAGACGTTGTGACGCCGCGCCGTCGCGCCGGCTTTGTGTGTTTCTCATCTGCTACGGTTTGTGAAGTAGCTGATACCGCCTGAGATGGCTCATGGTTGCTACTGTTGTGCTTCTGATCGGGAGGTTGTGAGAGCTCCCGGCAATTGAATCGTTTATTTCAGAGACCCGTCAAACGCCAAAATTTAAAATGCGCTTTAATGGTGGAATATTGTTCCACGAGGATAGACACATCGCTTATTCGATATTTACCTGAAAAATATTCATTTATTAACTGTTTTAATATTAAATAACGGGACTAACAATCACAGCAGTTGTCGCCCCCGGAATCCCAAAACCGATTAAGAGGCTGATGCTGAGGACATAGTTTTCAATCTTGTGAGTCTTGATTCGTTCTCTGAGAATTTGGCGAATTGTCGTAGTCAATATCAACATCTAATTGCTGAGATATAATATAAAAGAAATAGTTCCTAATAGACACTCCAGTTAATGTTTTTTTATTTTGTTTAAATAGTCTTATTTCGGAGAACCATAAGTACGTTCGAGAACACGTCAGAATCAAGCCAATTCAGTACGCCGTGTTGAGTGCCAAAGAAGATAATAAATTATTTGAGCCCACCAAATAAGCAGAGAAATGAACTTCAATGCGAAAACGAAGAAACTTTACTACTAGATTTTTCGTTTATGTTCATTCGTTTAGTAATCACATAAGTTTCATACCTTCTGGTGGCTCAGTGTTGGGCTCATATTTATAAATACATCGTAAATATTACAAAATATGATGCGAAGTCGTGATGTACCTTATTCACGGTGTGATTACCGATCAGAGATTAATGATTAGTGTTATTGTGAGATAACATTGATGAACATTAAATGTCGTCAAATAAGAAGAGTTTTATATGTAATTACACAAAACATTCAAATACTCACAGGGTGGTAACATGTGTTTCTGTCCTGTAAAATTTAGTTTTGTGGAGTTATCCGCTCATTCAGCGAAATCAATGAAATCAGGTATTGTTCGCCCGGAGAAAGTGAAGTGAAGTGAAACGAAGTGTGTTTATGTGAGTGAAATGAATCCGCACACCGTTTGCGGACGCCACAGAGGCGTATCATTTCGTTCCATCCCCTTGCGCGCGAGTTGGTGTGAGTCTGCTCGTGACCTTAATCGTGGTGGCGATCTGAGGAATTCCCCGCGCCTTGCCAGCCCCTCTCGGCCTCGCCGCCGCCGCCGCCGCCGCTGCCTCCCCTCGGGGCGCGTCGCTCAGCGCCCCCACCCCACCCACCCCCGCCCTCATCGCCCGTCGCTCATCATCGCCCACCCCCGCCGTTGTCGGCGCCTTCCAAGACGCCGGCGCGGCGCCGCCCTGACGGCCGCTATTGTGCGTCGCCGCCCTCGCTGGATGGTCTTTGCCGCCGCGCCGCCCCGCACACTGGGCCGAATGACCCAGGAGATGGCAGAAACAAAAATAAATTCAAGAACGAAAGACACCGTTTTCATTTATCAAATAATAAGATTGATTGATTGATTTTTCCGTGTTTCCGGGCGCGTCAACTGCTCTAGTCATTAGTCCCGTTAGCGTAGGGCACCGACCTACCATCGGCTAGTGGGGTTTCCCCCTAACACGGACTCTCCCACCAGCGAGGCACCGCTCCAGCCGGGACAAGCTCTAAGCTCCCGACCGGTCTCCCGGAATATGTGGTAGTGTAGTGCATGTTAGTGTGTGTGTGTGTGTGTGTGTGTGTGTGTGTGTGTGTGTGTGTGTGTGTGTGTGGAGGATAGGACAAGGAATGGGAAGGACAGATCGCGCGCGGTCCGTGGCCCGTTTGGTAGGGTACTGCTCGGGCATTCGCCTGGTGTTTATCGGAGAAACCACGGAAAACTACCGATCAGAGCAGCCGGCCACTAGAATTCTCCTCCAGACAGCGACTAAATTCGACCTAGCTGACAAGCTATCGAAAATCCTGCCGCCGTCAGGACTCGAACCTAGGATCTCCCGGTCAGAAGCGCTGCGGTGACATTTGTTGTTGCACTGAGCTACTCAAATAAGAAGGGTTTATCCACTTTAGATGCAGTCTAACTTTACAAAATTGAGATCAGTTTCGTATTAAGAATTTTTAGAACATTAGACGGCGTCGGTAGCCGAATTGCTTAACCACGCTCCTTGAAGTCACGGAGGTTAAGCAACTCGAGACAACGCGGATTATTGGACCGTTTTGGAGCCCCGGGGATCTAATGGTGCTGAACCTCTGGCCGAAGGAATAAAAGGCAATGATCGATTACTGTTCACGATCACTGACAAGCTTAACGGAGGGTTACTCTACATTCGACGTCATAACGAATGGCGAGAGAACGTTGTTTCGGAAAAACAGAATTTTAAAAAATGTTCTTGTTAATCTCTGGCCTACTATTAACAGCGACGATCAGTTTAATAATGAAAAGAAAAATTGGTCACACAAGTGCTCTAAAAATCCATGTTTGCTGCCAACCTCAGTCTGACACCTTTCACGGGATGAACAGTCCAATATAAGCTGAAATTTTAGTACTTTGAAATACAACAAATACGTAATAAAATTATTCGTATTTGTAAATATTCGTAATAAAAATATACGACCAATACGTAACAAAAACGTTCCTGGCGGCCAAACCAATCGACCTAACGGTCTCATTTGCCCATTCTCCAATCTGAAAATTTTACACCATATCTTATGATACTTGTTTCGTACATAGCTATTACTCTTCGACGTAATGTCTTACACTCGTCTCAACTCATCCCCCTACCTTCAAAATGTTAGCAACACGATCAAGTTCTTGACAATTTCTAGTTGAGGAAAAGCGGTACGTATTGTGAATATACGATAGTGTAAAGTCCGTATGTAGTTCATTCTTCACAGGAAAACTTATCGGTTGACGTAAGTGGGACGCGCTGACGCTATTTCGAGCTATTTGATGCAATTAGACTGTTTTTGCATATCAGGAGGTCACGACATTTCAATACAGTTGTCGATAATGGTTTTGGACACTATTTAAGAAGATGTTTTAATACTTTAGTGTAGTAGTAATACTTAGTAGAAAGGAATGAATTTGCGAATGTAAGTGCATGCTTGTATTTAATATAATTAAAAAGTATACTTCAGTAACTTTTACATAATTTTAAACAAGTCGAAGAGAATCATTTTCGGCACACTGTGTTGGCGGCGTTCCGCCTTCCCCGGAGCTGCTATTGATGCGTTTGCTTGTCACGCTATCGGCAGCGGAGTCCCAACAGCCCTGCGTCGCCCTCGCCCTCTGCCGATGCCCAGCGAGGAGTTCTTCCCTCCCTCCACCCCACCCTCCTCCTCTGCCCTTCCCCTGTCACTTGGCTGTTTCCGCCTGTTTGCTATCCGACTTACAGCTTGGCATCGGTTGGCAGTCTATCCGCTGACCATTACTGCCCGTGTCCGCATATACTCTTTCTTCTGTCTGAAGGCAGCATTCGGCTACTCACGCTAGTTTGCTCGTCCTGTTATTCGACTGCCATAAGGGAGTGGTTGAGTGTTTTATGGTTGACTTTGTGAGTTTCTTCTGGGCCGCATTGCATTTGAGCCAATCAACGAATGTTGATGGTCCAAGATCTGAACTGCACGTTTTCATTACGGGAGCATTAATCGCTCATAAAATTGCCTTTTCACCTGCTCCTGACTTTTTCATTTAAATGTGGAGAGTCTTCAGAAATCGAGCCTCTTCGGGATAGGTGTGGTGTGATAACTCAGGAATGAGGCGCGTGTCAATCAAAGCGTGTAATTTCTCAGTATATTTATATTTGTATTTTAATTTATGTTGAATCAACTACAAAAGCTTATTAGCGACTAATTTCTCAGTACAGCGCTCTATGTAATAATAAATAAAAGGTTCCCAGTGAGTTATATTATATTAAAAAGTGCATCAATGAAGTAACGATGTACATGTAACTTGCAGTATGTATATCGTTATTTCATTACTGCACTTTTTTCCTTTTACTATCAACATTACACAATTGCTTTTGCTTTCTCTTGAACACATCTCTCTCAGTTTCAGTTTGTGCTCATACTTTCGTCCCAACCTCCTTTAATACTACCTGTTGCGTCGGCACAGTTGACCTCAATTAGACCCCCTAGCTTAGGTAGCCTTTTATCACAGCCTTTACTGCAATAGGATTTCCCGGCTCCCCTTCATTTCCTCTTGCCCTTTCGTATGGCTCATGCCCACGGCCCCTTGGTCCTCCCAATAGTTCTCTTTGCCCTTTGCCGCGTTTGGGAGGCTCTCGTTACCAACGCCACCCACGTTGTCACCGCCGCCAACGTCAAGACACGTGATCTAACGGAAAGCAAAAACACGCAAAAACAGCAAAACATTTTGACTGCAGTTTTGAAACCAGCATTAAATCATGTTTTTTGTGCAACGAGTAGCAGTATGTACAAACTCAACAACGTAGAATGATTTACACCTCACTACGTTTGACTATAAATGTGAGAATTGTATTTGAACAGTTTTTTCATGAAGGTTGGGAAATATCTATTTTCACCATTTATTTTACTTGGTAATTCGAAATATCTTGATTTTATTTTCGCGGTTAGGAAATCTGCTTTCTCGTTATTTTATTATTGCACACTTTCGAAAAAGAATAGCGTGAGAGAAAATAGGTTTTCATTAAATGCTTCTGAGCGGGTTGTCCTAGGTTCGAATCCCGATGGTGGTAGGATCTTCGACAGTAGCTTGCCAACTAGGTCGAATTCAGTCGCTGGTCGTTGAATGGTTCTAGCGGCCGGCTGCTCTGATCGGTAGTTGTCTGTGGATTTTTCGATCAACACCAGTCGAATGCCGGAGCAGTACCCTAACAAACTAGACACGGACGGTGCGCGATCTTTCCTTCCTCTTCCTCGTCCTATCCTCACCCCTTACTAACACACACTTACACTAACATGCACTACACTACCACATATTCCGGGAGACCAGTCGGGAGCTTAGAGATTGTCCCGACTGCTTTTCTGCCCAACGAGCCAACTCTCCCTTGCGGCATCGCTCAGCCCCTTCTCTAGTCTCAGCGACCTTCCGACAGCCGCCGCCTCCGCCGCCGCCACCCGCTGCCGCCGTGCGTCACGCGGGGCAGCGAGGCCTGCCAACTGTTTCCACCCTCTCGACTGAAGCGCTTCATTCTGCATTTTCGCCTGTCTCGACTCCTCCGCCGTGAAAATACGATATTTCGGATAATAATAATAATAATAATAATAATAATAATAATAATAATAATAATAATGATGATAATGATGATGATGATGATGGAGATTAAGATGAAGAAAAACTCCTCCAGAGTTTCGTATTTTCATGTTTACCACACCGGCACAGCGATTTACTTTATGGATGATGACTTATTTTTCGTTTACTTGTTTTCTGCCAGGCAAAACGAGAGTGCTTAGTATCATGCATACAAGTATGGCAGAATAAGTAATTTATCCTTATATTTAAATATAAGGGTAAATGATGTATACCTTAAAATGTTGTATAATGTACTGCAAGAAAGTAGCTGAAGTAATCCTGCGTCGCCCATGTATTTATTTATCAGAATCACTATGATGTATTGAACGTCCACATACGCTCTGCGCTGCCTCGTCGGGCCACGACAGACATTGCCACCTAGATGCATTGCGGGTTGCATTGAAATTAACTTAAAAAAACACCTTTAGAGCTAACTGTGAATGTCATCCGTCCTAGTTTTTTTCTTGGTTGGTCAGAAGTATTTTTTTTTATTTCAATAAAATATAAAAATGTACTTAATGTGTTGAGAAGTACAATCTGAGCAAATTTCGGGCAAGACTCAATCAAAATTTGGCTGCAATCGCGCCAATTGTCCAAAGGTTTTTTCAGAAATATATTCATATCATGTCATGTAAGATCGTTTTTTATGCCTATGCTAGCTGTGTAAGCCGGTTTGTCTAGGCTATAGTCGTGTTACTGTTGTTAGGTCATATTGTGTTTAAATAATACATTGCATTTTGTGAATAACATGAACGTTTTACGAATCTAAAAACACAAAATCTCTTGAGCTAAATACAAAATTCCTGAAGCATAAGCACAATATTACGATTACTGATAGTAAATTCTAATTAATTTAAACTCGGACGAACAGAAAAAAACAGGGGAAATAATCGTAAAAGGAAATTTGTCTTAGAGTCGTGACATTCCACTGCACATTCCTATGTACATTTTTTGGCCCGTTGGCTTCTCGTTAACGAGAAACGTCAGCCAAAGGGGGAAAACAATCCCGCAAATGTTAAGCAAAGCGTGTTTTGCCTACGCATTCCGAACTGCGTCCGGAGAAAGTTGGCCAGCCTAGGGCGCGTCTGCGTGCGTGCGTGAGCGCGCGCGAGGGTGGTCACGCGAGCGGCTCCGGGCCAAGGGCGGGGGCGCGGGACGGGGGGGGAGAGGGCGAGGGCGATCGCCCCGGGCGGCGTGGTGGCCGCGACAGAATTAATCTCAATTCTCCGCTGATGAAAAGGGAGCCGACGCGCGCATGGGGTGGGCTCGCCTCGCTCTGGCGTGCCACAAGGCTCGCGCACGGGGCGAGCGGTGGCGGGGAGCTCTTTGAAGCCGCTGCTGCTTGGAAACGAAGGTTTCTGTGGGGGTATGTCTTTCTGTATGCATGTGGTATGTATGTGTGTGTCTGTGTGTGAGTGAGCTAGTGAGAGTGTGAGTGGGTGGGTAGGTGGTTCTGGATTTTCTGTGGCATAACAGCGTATCGGACCAAGTTTCCGGGTTCCAACCTGATCGACGCCGTGGATTTTTAAGGACGAAAAATCCTTCGTACTCCTTCCTTCGGAGCTGAAGAAAAGCCGGCTCTTCAATGTAGATTTACTGTATGTAAGAGATCAAGACTAAAAGAAGCCTCGGAGTCAATTTTAAATCGCCTGTTTCGTGGCCCTTCTTCCTCCGCTAGACGGTTAAAGGAGAGTAGCGAAATTTGCGTGATCAGACGGAAGAGCAGGTATGATGGCCTGAGTCTCGCCACGTCAAATGAGACATTGATTTGAATTGTGTTGGAAAAGAATACGTCCGTGGTCAGATGAGATTTGGCTGTCCTTGAGTCAACGCATTCTAGGCATGGTTGGCCAAGTTTCGGACGTGATTCTACGGCCTTTTTAGTCTATCAGCCGAATCGCTCAGACTGCGTTGACTATGGTCGCGAAAGTCTAGACTCTTAGTCATTCATCTTGCAAAGGCGCCGTTGCTCAATTCGGCCCTTGACCTGCCATCTGCGGACTTGGAGCAATTTCGTCTTTCTAGATAATTGGAATGAGAGTTTCATCGTATCCCTCAATATCTAAAAGTTCGGGATTGGGATAGAAAGCAAGACGGAAGAGTTAGGAATGCAAGTTGTCTGCTGCCTGTTGTAGATTCTGCTCCTTCATCCGCATATAATTGATCGTAGGAAACCAAGGAAATAACCGAGCTGAGCACCAGGCCTCGTCAGACCCACTAGGGCAGCCAGATGCAGTGACATCAACCAACACAGCTTCTGGTCCAATATTCGACGCCGACTTTCAAAATTCATTTCTGTGAACGCACTTACAATATCGGAGTCGCAACTGCATAATTATAGTATCATATCCGGCCTTAAATTTTCTCTCTAGACGCTGGTCTGATAACTAATAACACCACAATTTTCTTGCACATATTAGATCTACTCTACTTTTTGAACTCTCATACATTTTAAACAAAAAAAGTGAGTTTTTTAGAAACAAGAATGGGATTACGTGACGTAGCAGGGTTCTTTAAAGCTGAAAACGGAGAGCATTAGACGAGGATGGAATTAATTTTGTAAGGATATGCCAAGCATCTTTTACGTCCATGCTACGAGTCCTGCAAAGCTAGTGTTTTTTGACCTTTGAAACCCACCTTCTGCCGAGATTCATCCAACGACTTGTCGAGGCGTTGTGAGAGTAAGTTATCTGACATAATGGCCACCTCTAACGTTTCGTGCAAGCTACCCTTTCACCGGTCAAGCGGCGTGGCCTCTCCCGGGCGCTCCCACGTGCGGCTGGGCGTCAGGTGTGCGGCCGCGCCGACCGCCAGCGCCGCGAGGCCGCTCAAGGCCACCGGCGCCGCCCCATTTCACCTCTCCTAACCTTACCTCTTCCCGGTGTTACATCACTACTTGTCATGTCACATCACTTCACCTCATATCGTCCGACCTCCTCATCTCCCCGCACGCCGCCTCCTCGCCTTACCTCTTCACTGTGTTACATCACTACTCGTCATGTCCCGTCACCTCACCTCATATCGTCCGACCTCCTCATCTCACCTCACGCCGCCTTCTCGCCTTACCTCTTCACTGTGTTACATCACTACTCGTCATGTCCCGTCACTTCACCTCATATCGTCCGACCTCCTCATCTCCCCGCACGCCGCCTTCTCGCCTTACCTCTTCACTGTGTTACATCACTACTCGTCATGTCCCGTCACCTCACCTCATATCGTCCGACCTCCTCATCTCACCTCACGCCGCCTTCTCGCCTTACCTCTTCACTGTGTTACATCACTACTCGTCATGTCCCGTCACTTCACCTCATATCGTCCGACCTCCTCATCTCCCCGCACGCCGCCTTCTCGCCTTACCTCTTCACTGTGTTACATCACTACTCGTCATGTCCCGTCACCTCACCTCATATCGTCCGACCTCCTCATCTCACCTCACGCCGCCTCCTCGCCTTACCTCTTCACTGTGTTACATCACTACTCGTCATGTCCCGTCACCTCACCTCATATCGTTTGACCTCCTCATCTCACCTCACGCCGCCTCCTCGCCTTACCTCTTCACTGTGTTACATCACTACTCGTCATGTCCCGTCACCTCACCTCATATCGTCCGACCTCCTCATCTCACCTCACGCCGCCTCCTCGCCTTACCTCTTCACTGTGTTACATCACTACTCGTCATGTCCCGTCACTTCACCTCATATCGTTTGACCTCCTCATCTCACCTCACGCCGCCTTCTCGCCTTACCTCTTCACTGTGTTACATCACTACTCGTCATGTCCCGTCACTTCACCTCATATCGTCCGACCTCCTCATCTCCCCGCACGCCGCCTTCTCGCCTTACCTCTTCACTGTGTTACATCACTACTCGTTATGTCCCGTCACCTCACCTCATATCGTTTGACCTCCTCATCTCACCTCACGCCGCCTTCTCGCCTTACCTCTTCACTGTGTTACATCACTACTCGTCATGTCCCGTCACTTCACCTCATATCGTCCGACCTCCTCATCTCCCCGCACGCCGCCTTCTCGCCTTACCTCTTCACTGTGTTACATCACTACTCGTCATGTCCCGTCACCTCACCTCATATCGTCCGACCTCCTCATCTCACCTCACGCCGCCTCCTCGCCTTACCTCTTCACTGTGTTACATCACTACTCGTCATGTCCCGTCACTTCACCTCATATCGTTTGACCTCCTCATCTCACCTCACGCCGCCTTCTCGCCTTACCTCTTCACTGTGTTACATCACTACTCGTTATGTCCCGTCACCTCACCTCATATCGTCCGACCTCCTCAGATTCATGTCGCTCGAACTGACCTCACCTCACATTACATCAACTCACGCGCCTGCCTCTCCCATGTCAACTCATTACATCCGACCAATCACTTCACGCTGCCTCCCATCTATACTTCGATTAAAAAAACGAGATCTACTGACACTTGATCAGCTGTGACGCTGTCATTCAATCTGGAACTTGAACGTCACTATAGTGACGTCACTGGTGACAATCAAGCTTGGATGACAGATTCACAGCGGACGAAGTATGTATGTACCTCGTTTGTTAATCGATGTATAGTCACAAATAATCTACATCACGTCGTCTTACTTCATGTCACTCACTAACTCGCTCATCTCATCTCATTTCACCCCACCTCACCTCAGTTCATTGCGTGTACTTCAAATTTCAACATCTCACCATCTTCTCACTTGTCTCATCTTCACCCCTCCCTTCACTTCCTCTCCTCTCTCGGTCGCTCTATAATCATTCCCTCACCATACCCCTCCATCGCATCTCCCCAGGCGGTTGTGAGCCCACTTGCGCATTCGCCTAATTGGAAGCTGTGACGCCGCACCCTACTGTCTGCCCACTCCACTGCGCGTGTCAGGGCGGACTTCTCCGCTTGCAACACCGCCTGGGATTAGGTCGTGGGCGAACGCGCTCACCGAGCTGTTAAAAGGTTTTTATCTAGCAAATGGGACAGACGGATACATTTCGTTTTGGTAGAACAGACTGCTTATATTCGCCTTGGAAAATTCGACTTTCCACGAGCAATATTCAAACTAACATGAATAGCGCTTAAGAGGACAAAGAATTCTCTTAATCGTGAAATTCCGATGTGGTTTTGTTGACGCAATTACATGAAGAAATAATGGATGTCATCTCCGTCAACTTTATATTACGTTGACGGAGATCACTTCTATTATTCTCTCTTAATCGTTGTATTTCTTTCTTTGCCTCTTCACCTTATTCTCTCTCTCCTTTCTCTCTACATATTCATCTTCATCTACCACACTACTTTTCTGTTCGAACCTCATTTCATCTTATTATTATCATTTTATATTTCTTGGTTATTTACTGACTATTCCTGTTACCTTGTTTTGTTCCTCCAGTTCTTAGCTTAACTGTTTGCAGATTTGTTGTAGGAAAGTAGAAGAATCCGTACCTTCGACCTGCCTTCATTTTCTTATGCCAGAATTTTTAATTAAAATTAAATAAAATTCATTCGTGTGTAGTATTTTTAATATAATGAACTTATTATAACTATCCAATCTTTGGATGCGTTCGTGTCCTATCTCGTTGGACTCGTTCCCATCAACACGTCGCCTTGTAATCCTATCATCATTATAAATTTCAACAGTTGTTCCACAATTTCTTTGTTCTAATACGGCTTTATTGCTTCAGAACTCGTTTCATATGATGTGCATCTTCATAATGTTCGTACTAACTTCGTAAATTTCGCATATTCATCTACTCATTTTATTATGTCTACATTTTCATTAAATTTGAATGTATTAATCTTCTTCAGCACCCTTGAAATGTGTTATTTTTTATGACCTCACGATGCTTCTCGTATCTTCGCTTGGTTTTCCCCCCTGCTCCCTTGAACACTCCAACTCCGGCGAGGGCGTTGGCGCCCCACATGCGCGCACTCGCCTAATTGGAGGCTGCGTCGCCTCGCGGAGCGCTCGCACATACACACGCACGTACGTCGTTCGCCTGCCCCGGATTAGCTGGGGCGAGCGGCGCTCGCTGCGATGCGGTCAGGTGCCGCCAAAGCCCCCGGCAAACGCAGCGCATGCATTTCCGAGCACAACCCTCTCTCCGCCCGAACCCCTCCTAGGCCCCGCCCCGCTAAGCGCCCCGCCCAGTCACGATCCAACCCGCCCTGTCCCACATCGCCCTGGCCCGGCCCGCCCCGGCCCGCCCCGCCCCGCCCCGCCCCGCCCCGCCCAACCACGCCCCGCCCCGCTCAGCACCGTCCCGCTCAGCACCGTCCCGCCTCGCCCCGCCCCGCCCCGCCTCTTCCCGGCCCGGCCCGGCCCGGCCCGGCCCGACCCGACCCGAATCCGACCCGACCCGACCCGACCCGACCCGACCCGACCGACCCGACCCGACCCTACCCGATCCGATCCGATCCGACACGCTCTGCTCCGCCTCGCCCCGGCACGCGCCGCCCCTCCCCACTCCGCTCCACTCCACTCCACCTCACCCCACTCCACTCCACCCCACTCCGCTCCGCTCCACTCCGCTCCGGGTCACTCCGTTTAGCCCCCCTCCACCCTACCTCGCCACGGCCCGTTCTTCCCCACCCCGCTCTCTCCCGCCCCCACTCCGCATCACCTGGCCGCTTCATCAACACTACCCGTCCCACTAACCCTTCCTCCCTCCATTCCTCCCCACTCCGCCCACTCCAACCTGTCCCGCTCCATCCCGCTCCATTCGGGCCCACTTCGACCAGCTCACTCCACCCCACCTCGCCTCGTTCCGCATCACATCACCCCGCTCGCTTTACCAACGCAACCCGTCCCGCCAACCCCTCCTCCACTTTCCCTCCCCATTCCGCCCTCACCAACCTGCCCCGCTCTATCCCGCTCCATGCACCTGCCCCGCTCTATCCCGCTCCATGCACATGCCCTACTCTATCCCACTCCATGCACCTGCCCCGCCTCGCGTCGCCTCGCCTCGCCCGTGCAAAGCCGCAAGGCACGGGACGGTAAACGCAGGAGCCCCCTTAGTCGTTGCTTCATTGCGGTATATGCACTTTCCAGTAAGGGCTCTCCCTGCCCGGCGCGAGAATATTCTTCGTCCAACATCTAGCGCAAGTGGATGAGTTGAACACGCGTGGAATGCGGTATGTTTAAGAATATGAAGGTGGTGATTCAAAAAGTTGTATGGGTTATGGTAGTGGAGTTAAATTAACTCAGAAAAATATAAATTGCTAATTTATTTAAGTTGTAAAGGACCCTTTAAACTTAGGACAAATATGACTTTTGATAAATAAAGAAATCGGCTGTTTTTGATTTCTCACCTTTGCACAAGAAGATTAAATTGCAACATTTCCAATTGTAAATCCTTTTATCTTCACAGATATTTAAATTATTGCAAAACGCCTTCCTATTTATCATTGTATACAAATGTTTTCCAGTCTCCTTTGAAATTTATTAAAAAAATATATTTCTCCTTTAGATCGTGTTCTGCTTCATTTCATGCTATACGTTTTGGGAGACGCCCAGCCAATTTTATCTCTTTTTAGCGAAACATATGCGAAACTGAAAGGCGAGGGAAAAATTCTTTAGCCCGTTATAACTGCCGTATTTTATAGAAGGCTCTGAAAGGCTCCTTGTAAAAGATTGCGCGTCGCGTTGCCGAAGAAGCGATGGCCCGGCGCTCCAGGGAATGTTTATGTACTACATGGGGATGGCTGCGCCGGCGTCCGTGTTCAGTGTTCACGGAGCCCCGAACCGGCGAGGCGCGTCTCGTTCACACGCGACCGGGCCCGCGTGCGTGAGGGCACGCGTCCCGACGCCGACCCCACGCGGACTCCGGCCCCCGACCCCGTCCCCTTCCTCATTCCCAAGCCTTAGTCCCCGTTCCCCCGCCTCCCCCACGACGCCTCGTCCCGTCCCTCCGTCCTCGTCCGTTTCCGTCTCCGCCCCGCTCCGCCCGTCTCCGCCCCGTCTCCGCCCCGTCTCCGCCCCGTCTCCGCCCCGTCTCCGCCCCGTCTCCGCCCCGTCTCCGCCCCGTCTCCCGCCCCGTCTCCGCCCCGTCTCCGCCCGTCTCCGCCCCGTCTCCGCCCCGTCTCCGCCCCGTCTCCCGCCCCGTCTCCGCCCCGTCTCCAGCGCCGTGTCCGCCCCCGCCCGTGCGCCTCCGCCCCGTGCCAGCCCCGGCCCCGCCCGTGCCCGCCTCCGCCGTGCCAGCCCCGGCCCCGCCCAGTCCCGCCCGCCCCCCGCCCCCGCTCCCGCCCCCGTCCGCCCCCGTCCCCGCCCCTCGTCCCCGACCCGTCCCCGTCCCGCCCCGTCGGCCCGTCCCCGCCCCGTCCCCGCCCCGTCCCGCCCCGTCCCGCCCCCCGTCCCCGCCCCCACCCCGTCCCCACCCCACCACCGCCTCGCCACTGTCCCGCTCCGCCCGCCCGTCCACCGTTCTCCTGTGCCCCCATTCCCTCTCCATGGCCTCGGCCTCAGCTCCCGCTCCTAGCCATCGTTCCCTCGCCTCCAGATACCTGTTCCCCCGCCGCGTCCACCGTTCTTGCCTGCAACTCCCCGCTCCCGTCCACCGTTCCTACGTCCGTCTCCCCACTTCCCTGCCCGCCTCCCCTGCCCTCTCCCCTCTGTCCCAGTTCCCCGCTTCCGTCCTCCTGTCCTCTTCCCTCTGCCCCGGTTCCTCGACCCTTCCACCTGCCATCTTTCCGTTGCCAGTCTCCACGCGCCTGTTCCAGCGGTCCAGACCCTCTATCTCCATACCACCTACCTCGTCCTTACATCCAGACCGCTCTCTCGTCCCTCATTGTCCTCGGCTCAGCCTTCCACCTCGCCCCCGAAGCCACCTCTGCTCCCAGTCCTGTGTCCATTTCTGTTCCTGTTCCCACCCCACTTCGTTCCGTACCTCATGTTCAGTGTCCCAGGTCGCTATTCCTTCTGCTCTTCCGTCGCCCCCGCGGTCGCCTGTTACATTGTCACCATCACCTTTAGGACATTCTCTTTGCTGAAGAGCAACTAACAGCCCTGGCGCGCAGCCATATTCCTTTCTTTTTACTTGTAACGTTGTCTTTTCCTTTCCATTTTCTTATTCTTTTGTCGCTTTAATTCGAGATTTCCTGTTTGTGGTATCTTCTAATTGTATTGAAACCCTCCTAGCTGTTTCCGTTTTCCCCTGCATCTCTGACGCCGTTACTGCTCCTGGTTTCACCTTACCCTCTCTCCTCTCTCTGACTCTCGCCTGGGTTCTCATTCGTTCCCACGTCTGCTCTCACCAACCTCTTCACCACCGTCCCCGTCTCCTCCCTCGCTCCAGGACCGTGTCCGCTCCATCTGACATCGATGCTATCGTCTTCGGTACTTACCCTCTCTGAACTGACACGACTTCTGCGGGACCAATTCGCTTTTTCCTCTTGGTTTTGTTATTTTGTCCTTTTATTTTTCATTGCTTATATTTTTTCAATTTAATTCACACTTTCTTGATTTTACATTTCGTGACCTCTCTTTCATCGTAGTTATGTATTATTTTGTTAATAAGCTCATGTGATATCAATATTCTTGACAGTATTCCGTTATCTTATACTTTCCTATCTTGATTGTCTTATGCCCGTTGCCTACCTTTCCCAGACCTTACAATACTCTATCTTCTTTTTTTACTTATTAATGATTATTAATATTAAAACGAAAATCAATTATTATTATTATGAATATTAATACAAAAATTATTAATAATAATAATAATAATAATAATAATAATAATAATAATAATAATAATACGAAAATCATTAGATTTGTGAATTTTTCTTCCCATTCCTCTTCTCCTCTCTGATTATGAACATAATAAATATCATTTCTCATCGGCATCTCGCTTACATAAGAGAAAGGGAACTGCCGCGATCAACTGCTTTTTTATAGAAACAACACTGTTCGCCGACCCCCCTTTCCTGAGTCTTTCGTTGTGGCGATTGGCCCGTGTAGTGCGAATGCAAGCTCCCCAATTGACGTTGGCACGTACGCTTTATTTTTTTCTTTTCAATCTTTTTGTTTCTTTATCTCCAATTGATCTATTGTTACGCCAGTTTGCTTAATGTGTTGCTGTTCCTTTTCTGGTGCAGATTTATATTCTTGGTTTACGATTTGTTGTTTCTACTCTTTTCTTTTCATTTGTTTCCTTTTTTGTAATTTAGTTTAGAATCATCTTTCATTTTCCTGGTACATTATTATCACCCAGCTTCTTTCTTTCCCGGTCCACCTTGTTTTTTCCTGTTTCTTATTTCACCTTCAAGTTCTCATTCAGGATTTGGACTCATTAGAATCTCGCAGGTCTAGTTTAGTTAGTTAATGCCTTATTTTACGTGGCGAGACTCGGGGCATCAGGCCCGCTCTTCGGTCTAACCACGTAAATTTCGCGACGCTCCTTTCTCCACCTAGCGGAGAAAGGAGGGATTATCTTGGAGGACGAAACAGGCGGGTCTCAATTTTGCTCAGAGGCTTCATTTAGGCTTGAGGATATTTTACATGCAGTAAATCTACTACATGGGACAGCCGGCTTTACTTCCCCTCCGAAGGAAGGCGTACGAAGGATTTTTTCGCCCTCAAAAATCCACGGCTTCGATCGGGTTTGAACCCGCAAACTCGAGTACAACGGTCTGGTACGCTGACTGTTATACCACCGAAGTGTACTGCCCATACCCTGCCTCCAGCAACGCCCCAGCGCCGCCCCTCCCATCGTCACCAACGCCTTCTGCCCCGCCCACACGCTGCTCGTCTCCTCTCCGCAGGGTGACTGACACGCGCATGCGACGCCCGCCTCCTCGGCTGGGCCTTGTTTTTCATCTGTCTCCTTGTTCTCGCTTTTATGACACGCAATTCGTCGCCCCATAGTAGCTCCATTGTCGGTAGTAATCCTCATTGGACGCATGTGATGTTTTCTGCTTTTCCGCCTAGTCATTCAGCTTCCTCTTGGTTTATCTTTTGTGTCTTCTGGGCATCTAAGTGAACCTACTATTGCTTCTGTCTTTCCAAATTTTCTCCTCTTGTTTTACCCCTTTTTCTTCTCTTTTTTCTTTTCTCTTCGAGATTTCTCATATTATTTATTAGGTTGCATTTGCCCCCATATTACTTTGATTCTTTTGCATTTATTTTCCTCTCTCATTTCTTATATTTTTCTGTAAGGTAATGATTATTTTAATTTACTCCCATTTTCGCTCTTATCTTCTTAGTTCTATATTTTCATCAACCTATTTTCTATTTAGCGAATACTTCATATCCAGTTGTGTTTGTGCCGACACTTCCTTTTTCAAAGACGTCCTTCGACGATCAAAATAATACCTGTTCCGGGTCTCAGCGTGCGTTCCTTTGATCGCCCCCTTCCCTCTTTCGCTGAGACAGGTCGTGTGGCGCGCAGCGGGCGTCGACGTAGAACAAACCCCGAACACGACGACCCACCCCACCCCACCCCACCCTCGCCCCACCGCGCCGCGCCGCGCCACCCGCCCGATCAATTCAGCCGGGAATCGGATCCGCGTGGGAGCGCGCGCCTTGCTTTCGTGGCCCTTCCCCTCATCCTCCTCATCTCCGCCCTCCTGCCCTGCCCTGCTCCATCGTCGTGGCCTTCGACCCCGGGCCCCACCCCCCTGCGTTGCAATCGGCGGCGGATGTGCCAAGATCCCGTCGTCCCCTCCACTTCATTCCTCACTGGATCCCGCCTCCTATCGTTTCTTCTCTCTTCATCTCCTCCGTCCAGATTCTACTGTTCACTTTAACTCATTGTTTCACTCTCATTCTTTTCTCTCCATCCGCTCCCCAACCGTGGTGCAACGTTCGCCCCCCCCCTTGCCTCATTCCTCCAAAAACATTTCAGTCTGCTGGTTGCTCCAATTTGCTACTTAATCGTTCCCACCTTTCTCGCCGCTCCTTTGCTACTTGCTTTGTCGGTTATTTCTCTGGCTCCTTTGCCATTCCAAACCTTCGCTCACATTTACGCCAGTCCAGAGCAGCCTCTTTACGCCTCCGTTTTCAATCCTATAACCTCTTTGCTGTTTTTTCCCCTCACATCTCCGTGAATCTCAGCGAGACCTGCGTCTCATTCCCTTTTATATTTCCCATCTCCTCCCTTGGCCAGTTTTTGACGCTCCATCCAACTCTTTCCGTTGTCAGTCAGTGGGATCTTGGCCTAAACTTTCTTCCACTTGAACGCTGTCTACCACTTTGTCATCCCAATCCGAGATATCTTACTTCTGTTATCAATCAATTCCTTACCCATCGTGTCAGTATCGCTTTCCCTGTATCAGCAGCAAAACATTACCGCTAAATGATTGGGACCTAGGCACATCAAAGACACATCGTATCAAAGTAGTTGCGTACATATCTACCATTACACCAACACTCATAAACAAGCGTACATTAATATTTCGTTTCATTCCAAGCGGCTCATATATTTACTTTACGCATTTACTAGCGGCTAATATATCGTGCACATGTTGTATGGACTTTTCACATGTGATAATTTCTCTTGAACACGTGTTTAGTAGAATATGTTTGATATCAATCTTGTAGAATACAAATCTTCTCATTTATCCAATTATTTGTTATCATTCAGCAATTACATATCTAACTGCAGCCTTTCGTTTTCAATCTTTGAAGAATATATTTACACATACGTGCCAAGACTTAGCTACAGGTTGTGAGAGAAAGGATCATAAACAATTGTCCTTATCTCCCTCATTAATGTTTATTTCACAAAATTAACGTACAAATAATATCATTTGCATATGACGTTTGGGAAGACCAAAAGTTGATTTTTTGATTGATTAATGATTCCCACGACGACCCACCTGCCGACTAACCGGGTTTTCCCCAACTAGATATCTCCTATCAGGGGGGCACCGCCCCAGTCAGGACAAGCTCTGAGTGTACTTGTGATAAAACCAAACTGATTGAAAAAAGAAGCGTTTTAAAAGAGGAAACTGCAGATGGTTAATGTTTTTGTGAAGAATATTTATTCTACCTGGTGTTGGTCAGAAACTATCTGCCTAGCATTTCTTGCAAATTTAAAAAAAATGTAATAATCAAAACTCCTGATAACACACAGAAAGCATCTACCATTACTTCTCGCGTGCTACTGAGCCATTACCTCTGTAGCTTCTCTTTTGCAGCACCTAACTTCACCCTTTCTCGAACACACAGCAGCCCCTTCGCGTTTTCCGAGGCTCCAGTCTTCGCCGCCTTTTTTTTCTGGAACTTCACCGCTCACCCCCCGCCCCCCACCCCCGTCCGCACCTCTTGTTCCCGTCCGCTTCGTTTCGCCAACGCGAACGAGAATCGACAGAAGTTGCGAAATTCGATACCATTATTTGTTGTCCGTTCTATCGATGTATTTTATTTTATGGAAGGTGAAAAAAGTTAAATTTTTCTTTGCGTGTGCTATATGCCGTTCTTCGTGGTGTGGTGATATTGAAACACATATTTTATTTTTGGTTGTTTATAGCTGTAAAGATATTTGAAGTCTCTCTACCGCAGTTTTTCCAGAAACAAATTCTCTTTTTTTCGTACTAGAATCGTAATACCAGCCAGAATGTTCACAAATAAAACATCTAAGTTGTGAAGGGAGTTTGAAACTCCCCTAAATTTTAGTTAAAGCTACGGTAATATTTTTATTCATTTATTGAAGTTAATACAGTAGACGTGGTAGATTAAAATGTCAAGTTATGTTGCAGCTCTTTGTGAATTCAGTAATGCACTCTAACAATAAACTCAGAAAAGATGGCGGGCACGGAGGCGATAGCAACGGAGGCAGTTACTGCAGTAAGTGGTAAAAAGCATTTTGCTTTTGGTTCCCTTCGTTAGACATTAACATGGAAGCAAGAGAGAAACATCTGCTACATAAAACCCCCAGCATCTTCGTAATATTCCTTTCAATAATTATCATCGTTTTAATATGTTACATGGAAGCTGTCTTCGGTAAAAAAAAAAAAATAGAACTGAAGCACTGGATGTATGTACTTGAGAATAGGGGTGCATGTCCCCCTCACCCCCACCCCCACCCCCACCCCCAGCGACGTGTGTGGAAGGAGGTGCTTTCGTAGTGCATTTTCTCGAATCATTAAAAATGTATTGTACGCCAAATGCGGAATGATCTTAAACTTGCAGCTAGAGGACAACACCAGATCAGCATAACTCTGTTGGTTCTTTTACTTTCTCGCTATGGAGAAGAGAGATGAAAAGATTATGTAACGCTGCGCGAGAAAACGGAATTTTTGGCAGAAAAAACTCTTATTACAGGGTCATGGTAAAGAAAAAGTGGATAAATCCTGTTGCTAAATTCAGAAAAAATATCCTCTGACACGTGATGTAGCTAGAATCCATGTTTTGTGGGTCCTTGAAACCGAAAATTGGAATGACGACAAAACTTCTGTCTGTGAACAACGCTAGCGGTTAAACCGTTCAGCAGATTTTCTTCAAAATTTATATTTCCCAATCGATCTGGCTGATATCGCGGGCCCTTTAGTTTGAAACAGACATTTTAATTTTAGGGGGTACTTTACATGAAGCCCCTGGACATTTTCCATCCCCTGGGACCATCTTCTAAACAAACTAAACACTATGTACACAGTAGAAGAAATGAATATGTTGTAAACTATAAGTTATATTACTTTAAATATATATGTTTCTCTGTCGATTTTATTCGCTCCGAAACATTACTAATTTCTCGCTTGAAAATATTACTGTAATAAGAATTTCGTCAATTTAGACGCCGTCGTCGCTCGGTCTTGTGCACTGGAATCGCCTCTGGATGTGGAACGTGACCATGTCCACGGGAACGCGGCTTGGCGCGTCGCATGCAAAAAGCGGCAAGGGGGGTGGGGTTGGGGGTGGGGGAGGATTGAGTTCCATGGGTGGCAGCGGAGGACTAGGAGAAAGGAAGGAAGAGATGGCAACGAAGGCAGTACTGTCGACAGAGGAAGAAAACAGGACAAGGAGAAAAAGAAAAATCAGATGGAGAACTAGGAGAAGGAAGGGGAAGAAAAGAAGGAGCGCAATAAAGTGAAGGAAAGGAAAAAGCGCTGAAAGAGGATTAACAGAAGGATAGAAACAAGGAAGAGGAGAAGAGATCAAGAGTAAGAAGTTGCAGGAGGAAGAAAGGAGGGTATTTGAGCGCTGGTGGCGATAGTGGCGGCGATCCGCTCGGAACAAGTTGCCTTCTTTGAGCAAAGCCGGCCGCCTTGGCTGCGGTCACGGCCGCTTCCTGCTAACGCGCCGGGTTCGATGCCCGGAGGCGTCGCGCCGGGCCGAGCCGAGCCGGCCCCGCCCAGCAGACAGACGAGAAGCGCCCTCGCACACACGGGGGTGGGGGAGCACGGAAAAAGGAATGGCGACACACAAAAGGAATGGCTGAGAGTGCAATATTAAACGTACGCAGGAAAACGTTTTTATCAAAAGTTACATTTTAAAATATCGTTATTTGAACGATTTTGATTGTTAAGTATAATAACCAATATGACAAGACAAATGGAAACTTTTTCGAGTTATAAACAAGGGAACATTTTGATTTAATAAGTTTCAATGGGTTAAAAAAAAGTGACAAGAACCGGGTGCTAACTCTGCGCCACAAACGGGACTGTTTGAGTATCACACTGAATTCACATCACAGTATCATTCACTATCATTCATAGTATCATAAAAACTACAATTTTGAAGGTTTTCATCGTGCCCGAGTTCCTTATTAGTAGAATATTTTACGTAAAAATAAAAATATAATAAATAAAAATAATGTATTTTGTATTATAAATAATACAAAATAAAATACAATGTATTTTGTACGATATTGAAGATTGCCTCGAGATTGAACAGTTTAGATTAAATTTTGTCGGAAAAACAACAAAATAATCTTTCAAAACACGCAAGGCAGGATTCTGTCTGCAGACGTTCGTATGTAAAGGAGATTAAGTGACGAAATGATATGTAAAGGAGAAGGAGGAGGCCGAGAATATTGGAAAAGGATTATGAATGAAGTGATTGACTTTGGGCGTGACAACAACTCTGGTGATAGTACATGTTATTTTCATGAAGATGGCGGTTTTCCTCCCCGCGGGAACATAAGATCCGACACGTCGACTTACAAGATTTTCTCTTTCCAAATATCTCCCCTGGCTGAGGACCTTCCTAGACTGTGTAAGCTTTAAGCACCCGAATGTATTTCCGAGATGTGTTGTGCAAGTAAGTATGCGAATATTGGAGGAGGTGGGGACAAGATGAGCATGGAAAGACCGAGGGAGATCTAATGCCTCTTGTTAGAGTACTTCTCCGACATTCACGTGTTATCGATAAAAAACACGGAAAGCAGTTGATAAGAGCAACCCATGGCCAGAATGTTCCTCCAAACAGTTGTTGAATTCGATCCAGCTAAGATGTATGTTATTTTGTTCTTCTCGCCCTGGAAATCCTCCCTTTTGCTCTTTAACGTCAATTACTCAACCAGTTTTAATTACATTTGTGCAGTTCCCGGCTTCCCATTATTATTATTATTATTATTATTATTATTATTATTATTATTGTTATTATTATTATTATTATTATTAAAATGAATACCAATACGCCTTACTGACAACTAGGACTTGTCTGACACTTTTATTACTAATGGATTATTGCCGTTTTTATGGACTATTACGGTTTTTTAATGTACTGGTATCTTTTGAACTGAATATTTACTCATAATTTCCGTCTCTTATTTCAGGTGAGTGGAAATGAAAAGAGATCACTATTCATAAAGCCGAATGTCGCAGTGAACAAGTAAGTTGAATATTTTTTCTCTTCTGTTCCATTTTTTGTTACTTGATCATTAAATTATATCAAAAGTACGTCAGGGTATCAGTATTACATCAACAGGATATCAAAATTATCGGGCCAAAATAGATACTCCCCAAACGAATATTTTTGTGCGGTTAATGATTATTGTGAGTGTTCTTTGATTCGATTTCCATAATAGTAGAGTTATGCGCAATACTTCATTGCTATCAAGATTCTAAGAAAAACTATAATGTGAATATGTCCCATCATAAATTTCGTGGTAATGTACATTTGATATTACACTCGAGTAATTCTAAAATACTAGTATAACTCTCCGCGCTTTAAAAACGTAATTCAAGATGGTACTGGTGAGCTTTATTCTTACTTTTTTTGATAGTCATTTCTTGCTACACTTTAAAGATGTGGTTCTAGTAGTCTTTCCCTTTGAAGCGTAGGAAATTAGTCTCAATTACAGCGATCGATTCGTTTAATAAGTGGATTAAAAAAATGAAGAAATGTTGTACAAGTTTTTACCGGTTGGAAGGCACAAGATCTGCTACCTCCTTGCAGAGTACTAGAATACAAAATAGCTGCCTCTGCCCGTCGGCACTGTTGGCCAATCACCCTGTGGTGTGGCAGGTGCTAGAGAATCTACATCATACATTCATCTCATCACCATTAGCAATCTCTTCTTACGCCTCATTCACTGCGCACCGTAATTGTAAAACAACTTGCTGTTGTGATGCCGTAACCATTCACTTCAAGTTCATTTTTTGCACCTAACCTTTAACTTTCTTGCATTGAAATAAAATTTTTAGTTAGTAAAAGCAACATCAGATTTGGTAGAAACAAAATAAATTATGCTGCTAAGTGAATGAGATAAACACTCTTTTTTCAAAATTAGTGTTTTCATTATCATTTCTTGCAACATCTGTATTGCACCACTGTTGTCTTCACTAAAACTGCTAGTAACTTCATCATCACTTCTTTGACCATTTAATAGCCACTTATCACTCTTTATCACTCTTTATCAACAGAATCGTCCCTGAACGTTGCCAATTACTACTTGATTACTTTCACTAGTCTACTACGTCAACACGTTTACTTTTATTTCATTTCCTGTCGTGTCTTCTACCATCTTGAGCATTTTCATAAATTGGCACAGGTCAACATTGAGTTTCTATTTTTACACCAATGATCTTTCATCCTTCCCTTCATAACTAACGTTACAACAAAGCAGTATAAAAGTTTACACCGCTTTACGTGATACATAGGGACTCGCACATGCATTCGTAAGTCGAACTCTTGCAAGTCGAGAAGAATAGTCTCATCATGAGTTCCCCGAGCACAATGAGAGGGGTTGGAAGGAAGATTTTTTGCAATCAACTAGTATTCAGTACAAATAAATAAATAAAAAGCAGTAAGATTACATTTAATTTCTATAATGTGCAATACTGCCTATTACTTTGTATTAACACTTTATACGAAACGGACTGCATTAATGGTTTATAGTAGTTTTTGGCATACAGAAGGGCGAATAATCCTCTGAATAGCAGAGGGATGTGTGGAAGTTTTTTCTCTTTTTGTGCATCCTCCTTGCTGGAAGTGGAGCGAGATGAATCGACTCCATTCTTAGTGGGTGATGTGAGTTGATTCTTTTCTGTAACAATTTCTGCAGCTTTTTCAAATACGTGGTCGACTTATTTTTTTTATAGAAGTGATCCACGCCGTAATCGAATCGACGAATTCTCATAAGTGGTGCCCCATCAAGTTGGGAGCTTACTGAATGTAAGCATTTTAACCGCCAATCTCACTGCCGTCATCAACAGATACGGCATCTGCACAGGAGTTTCCATTCCATTAACCTCCATCTGTTCTGCGCACGGGTGTCTGCCAGTACATCTGACGTCGCCGGGGTGTAGCAAACCCTCGTCGCCGGAGGCCTTCTGCCTGGCGCCCTGCACCGGTCGGACAGCTCTAATCACGCGCCGAAAGCACGCAGCACTCCGGAGCCTCCAACCCAAAGTGAAATCGTTTCTGCTGCATAACTGTTTCTATACAATTAGAGACTATACTGAGCATCAGAAGAAAAGTAACATTAATTTTATCAATGATACATAATGCATTATTTAGCATTTGGACTGTATAAATGTGTATAAACAACCTGTAACAAGTATTGTACTGCCGCCTCCGGGTCAATGACCCCCATCTCGATCAGGTTTTTCGTCCAGTTTCCCTGATCCATTGAGCAAATGCTGAGATGGCCCCTTGTTTTGATTCTGGACATAAATGTAACTTCATTATCTGTGCACGTCTTCTAGAATTCAGTGGGGAATATAGTTATTCAAATTATCGTTTCCATGTTGTTGCGGCAGGAAGTATTATTCCTTGACAAAGGACATCATGGATAAGAGCCCAAAATTTATTGCTTATTTATCCTTGAAAATAGATTTTATTACATGGGAGCTTTTTTTTTAATTTTTAAAATTCATATAGTCTTAGTGACTTATGAATGTCTATGTCTATGACCTAGTGTAGGGATCACAGAATTTCGAAAATGTGCACAGAATTCACTTCTCCCCATAGCACGTCATACGCAGTTTCAACTGGTTTTTTTTTACGTAAAATAAATAAATAAATAAATCCCGCGGTGGCTAAGCGTGCCATGTTTTTATTTATTTATTTCTATTTTTTATTTTTTATTTACGCTTTTTAACCTCCTTAAGGAAGTTATTTGCTTTTCGTAATTTTTTTCCAATATACATTACATCAATTTTTATACATCACACTGATTTTGCATTTAACACTACATTATAACTTTATCATTCTGTACATTTCTCTATATTACAACAATTCCATGAATCAATCTTATACCTTTATTTTACATGAAGACAGAAATGCATAAATCTCTTTCATACCTGTGCTATTGGGTTGTGCAAGGAACATTTTGACATCTAGTGGTAAAAATATCTTTATCTTATTCAATCTTTTGATTAAGTATTCCCTTTCCTCTTCATATACTGATCATTGCCATATAATATGATTAAGATCCTGATTATAGTATCCACAATGGCATGTTGGATCAGATGTCAATTTAACTCTAAATAATGAAGAGTTTAGACTGTAATGACCAGCTCTACATCGGTTCACCATTGAAGCAAAAAGCTCTCTCAATGAGTTTACCATGAAACCAAGGTCTCTCTGCTTCTTTACAAAACAATGCAAAATATTCCTTGCCTTTGATGTTAGCTGCTTGCTCAATACTGTTAAGTGTGCCATGTGAAATGCAGCTGTGTAGACAAGCTTTGCAGAGAAGTATCGTACCTGGTATTTTCGAATTGAGTGCGCTGTAGGCGAAACTGGTGGAGAGGGATGACGGAAGCATTTTTTATGTTCTTGAAGAATGAAGAAGAAAATCGTGTAGATTCATGCGTTTCGAGGTATCCTCAGAGTAACTTTGAAGATGAAAAACCTATTTCCACATTAATGCATTGATTGATTCCTCTGTTAGTCGAATTTTGATTTCCAGTTCGCCTCGAATCTTAAGTCAATTTTTTAAGTTCACGCGGTAGTTCTGATAATGGTGTCTAAACCATCGAATTCTACCAATTTGACCTATACCAGGGTTTGAAACTGGACATCGCGGCTCCCAGGCGCGTGGCGGCCATATGGTGGGGGGGGGTAGCGGTTTGTTATTAAAAATAATCTTTAGATTTGATTTACTTTAATCCTTGTGTCATTTATGTATTTTGTACTATCATACTATATGTTATTTATAATTTATATGATTTATTTTACTAATTAATTGTGGATTAATACAGCCTGGCCAAGTCCTTTACCAATAACTACTTATTTCTTTGCGTTGAATGTTTCGTAGGCTTATATTAACCCTTATATTTGAAACTTATTGTTACCAGGGGAGCCTCTGAAAGTTTCTTTCAGGTAAAAGGAGCCGCGGGCGAAAAATATTTGAAAACTCCCGACCTATACTAATATCAATTGTGAAGACTGCACAAAATTCAGTAAGCTGGAGTTACACAATGCCAAAAACTCCACTCAGGAATGCTTTGTCCTCGTGATACGTGAGATCTTTTTTTGCTACTTTTCTTGTTAACACTTCCGATCTCTTACAATTCACCTCTTTGGTCTTAAAACAATTCGAACCACAACGAAATAAAAGGAATGTAAACATGAATGTTTATCACTTTGGGGAAGTCACAAAATCATTGAGATATCATTAAGATATGGCTCTATAATAAATTAAACGCACCTTGTTTAAGATACTCAGTGTTACGCGAGAAGAAATTTATCAGAGGAAATAAAAATTACTTAATGTAATAAATAGACATCGGATGTTTAGGCACTAAAAAATCGTCTTTTAGGCGCCTAAAAAGGCACTGAAAAAGTCAAGAATAAGGAGAAAAAAGGCAATGTCATAAGTTACTTACACAATCAAATGGAAACATTATAATTTTTGTCTATATTATTTTGAAAACTTAAATGCACAAAACCAGTTCGTATATTTTAATGTAAAACTAGATTTACATATTTACAACTCTTCTACATTTTATTCTTAATAGTTTCCATAAACCCCATAATATTTACATATTACCAGTAACTTTTCAAGGATCACAATTTCAGATTTGCGACGACTGGGAGACAATATCAGTTTGAATGCGGAGGAGGATATCTGAACGATGTGACTGGCATATATTTTAGCAGTCCATCACTAGCAACACTGAAACCTTCTGGGAATTTATATTTATTTCCACTTAAAATTTCGGTTCCCTCGGTGTATTAGCAATCGTCCATGTTCTCAGATCATGGTTGGTATTTATGAGATATGGAAATGGAGAAAAATCAGTTGGTATACTTCCAGGAATTCTCTCGTAATTGTAAATTTCAAGACGTGAATTGAAGGATTCGTAATGAATGGTCACGTTGGACCATCGCCAATTATCCGATATCTTAGCATTGTATATAAATATAATAAATATAAGGCAAAAAAGTCCTAAAAAAGGTATTTATGCAAAAAATAGGCATTTATGCTAAAATAAGCAAAAATAAGCATTATAAAACTGCGTCATATGTCATCATTTGTCATGATTCGTGGACATATATTATCAGCCTTTAAATAAGTTCTCTAGAAAAAAATAGGCATTTCCCTGAACATCCGATGTCTAGTAATAAACCTCAATGACTGAAAGAATCAGTAAATTCTGTAGAGTAGTATTTGCCACTTGACAACCGTTTCATCTACTCCTAATCTACATTACCTACTAATTTCAAATTCGCGCAGAAATTCAATGAAAACAATACAGCTTTTTGCCATGTGATAGGTGTGTATGATACCATGGAACTCGAGAAAAATACAAAAACAGCGGAATTTGACGTAAAAATGCAAATATTTGATTGTGTTTTCCCGCATATTTCCATACTGTGCTTTCCAACTGAACTCTCATCCTCGATGTTTACGACTCAGTAGATATCTCGCGAAAACAAGGCCCCAAGGAACAGCCCCTCCCCCTATTGAATATTCGTTCTTGACGACTTGCATTTTGGAGCAGCATTTTTTTTAATATTCTTAGTATTGGAATATTTTTTTATATTCTTGGTAACTGTTGAATTTTACTATATCACGTTAATCCAGTATTCGTGATAACGTGCTAAAATATTTAATGTATTGCAATTGAAAATCAATATTTTATTTGTCGTTTTTGAAAAGTGTGAGAAGTACGTTTTGGAAAACAATTTTTTGTGGTTGTGTCCAACGTCTTTTTTACTTCTGCAGACCACTAGTTATATTTACTTGATTTCTCTAATTTGAAACTCCCAGAAAATTATTTAGAATTGCGAGAAATTTTCAGTCTCCTGGTACGACCTTAAAATTAACATTTCTGATTGTGGAGCTCGCCCTCTCATTGTTTTGCAGGCTTTTGTTTCGACCCACCCAGCATATACCAAGAAATGGGTTAGACGGCTTGTTTGCAGCCTGTGTTTTAACTTTTTTAAAATTTTTGTCGAGGAATTCTTCTCTGTGCATACCTGTGGCGTGGTTTCCTCCTCTGGAACGTAATTACTTCTCCTGTGAAAATCCTTTCGTCGTTTGTCCCTACTCAGTTTTGAAACAAGGAGGCATGCGGTATTGGACACACACTGCCCGTCCTTTGCTGAATGTGAAGCGAGTACGGAAACTTGGCAATATTATTTTCTTATAAAATATTTTAAAATATAAAATTGACTTCGAAATAAAAAGCGTAAAATTAAAAAAAAGTCCATACATTTAGTTATTTCAGTTGGCAATGACTTAACGTGGATTTTTTTTATTGCTAAATATAGTCATTGCAAACTCGAAACACTATTCGTACAGCTAGAACTTTTTCAATTTCAAGTGCGTTCTTATATTTTGGTAGTGTGTGTTACAGTTTTTAAAGATATTTTACACAGCCACTTTATAAAGCATTTGCAGTGGGTGGAAGTATATGTTATGCAAACACTGAATGTTTAGATAGAAAAAAAGGAAAGATAAAAGTCAGTGGTTCAATTAAATGAAAATATATGATCCATACTGCAAATTGACGCGTCAGGAGTAACTTTTTAAAGATATTAAGTAACATTATGGAGCGCATACAGTAACTTATTCAGCACTTGAACAACGCGAAAATAGATCATTTTGTTCAAAGATCGCAAATTCCGTTGATCGGTTCAGTATTAGAGATCATTAAGAAACTAATAACGCCCACGGTGGAAAACGCAATTTTCTTTCCTTCTCGTAGTCAGTTCAAAATATAGACATTCCATGTTTAATTTTTTCTCGCAAGGTATAATTGACTTGTAGTTAAAATGTGACGAATCTCTGGCGTGATGTAACTCGCACGTTATTTTCCAAGAATTGCATTATATATGCAATTTAAAGAACCTGATAATGCGATGCTTTTCTCCATCCTGAATGTAAATGTACCTACCTTTCAGCGGCGAGTCATGTAATGGGTTCTTTAGACCAAGACCAGATTCCGAGTAAGGATATGGAATGTGAATCCAGTGGCGATTGTTGTCTTTCCTGTTCACTAGTGCATAGACCTCTGGTTTTGCTGGTGAGAGCTCAAACCATTTACAGAGGAGAAAGCACTATGTGTCCCTAGAAAACATGTCGCAGTTAAACGTGTTCTTGTATTTTAATTCGTTACTATTTGGAAGTACTCTACAGAACCCGGATATTTATTAATCAGTGTCATCTTTTTTTTTGGGGGGGGGAAGGAGTGAATTCAGTGGTAAAATCCAGTGGTGTAGTGTAGTGGAGGCGGCAAACTTTCACAATGAATAATAATATCTTGTAAAATTTTGAACCATTTCTTTTCACATTTTTGTCGTCGCCTAAAGGAGCACCGATTTCACATCCATGTATGCATTCATTGCATATAGTAGAAACTGGTGGTGCTAAAACAGCATGTGCTTTCTCGCCCGTACTGTCACTCAAAATTATGCGAAAAGCACTCAATTTTTCAAAAATTGTGCATGACCTTATTTCAAAATCTATCTTTAAGAATCAGTTCATTTAGGGAATAAATCTTATTTGTAGTTGTAGGAAGACACCGAAAAAATTTTGAATTTTGGCAATTTTTGATAAATTAGTGTTTTCAACGAAAGTGAGACCCGCATCATTTTCTTAAACGGCCTCATACTATACAACAACAAAATATAATCGAAAAAGAGGAGACATTTTTTTGAAAATGTCCCAGGGTCGTCATGTAATGTACCCCCTAGAATTACAATAACGATTTCAAATTCAAGGGGCCGCGACATCAGCCAGATCGATTGGGGAAATATCAATTTTGGAAAAAATCGGTTGAACGATTTAGCCGCTAGCATTGGTCACGGCTGGACGGACCGATGGGCGGACCGACGGACGGGTGGGCGGACGGTCGGACGGTCGGAAGGTCGGTCGGACGGTCGGTCGGACGGTCGGACGGACGGTCGGACGGACGGTCGGACGGACAGTCGGACGGACGGTCGGACGGACGGTCGGACGGTCGGACGGACGGTCGGACGGACGGACGGACGGACGGACAGATGTTTTGTCGTCACTCGATTTTTCGGTACCAACGATCCATAAAATATGGATTTTGGCTACACCACGTGTTAGAGGATTTTTTTTCAATTTTATTTTAATTTAATTTTAATTTTATTTTAATACAATTTTTCAAATTTAGCAACAGGATTTATTCACTTTTTCCTTACCAGGGCCATTTCGTTACCCTATAATAAAATGTTTTCTGGAGAATATTGGCCGTTTTTTCGCGCAGCACTACATAATCTTCTCTCTACTCCGTAGCGAGAAAGTAAAAGTTATGGGCTTTCAGGAACGTGATTCATTCGCTCTACTTGATTTCCTATTTTCCAGATATTTGCAAAAACTTAGAGTACCTTCTATACTTTTGTTTATGGGGTGGGATAGAGAGAAGGCTGGTTTTTACTAAAACTCATTCTCTTGTCTTAAGGGTGCGTTCTTAATGTAATTGAGATCAGAATAGATTTGTGAAAAAATAAAATACACAAACAAAATTCTTTATGTAATAGAAAATAATAATTTGAAAAAAAGTAGCTGAAGTTATACCCAACAAAGTACCCTATCTTTCTGTGTAAATCCCATCGAAATCGATATATCTGAGCCAAAGATTAGGTAGGTCAACAGAGGCAAATGTAAAAACAATTAAATTGGATTTTGTATTATCTATATAATCATATGATTTTATAATAAGGCAGTTTTTTTTATCACAAACTCTCCAATTTTATTTATATAGATGTACCTGTTCCTATGTATTTGTTTTATCAGGTTAATATTACGCATTTACATAGAAGAAAAGTTGACAAAGGTTATATGTTCGGGCAAATCTATTCAAAGTGAAATTGAGAGTTCGTGGGAAGGAAGAGAGCAGCATTCCATTGCGGATTCTTCAATTTGGAGCATCTAACACGACGTTGATCGAATTACATTTATTAAAACGAAGTTCTTGGAAATTGATATAAATTGGATGGAGAGTGTTGTTCGCAATATGAGCTCTTGAAAGCAAAAACAGGTTTCCAAAATGATTACACAGTTCTGAGAACAAAGAAAGGAGAGAGGAAACGTTATACCAAATGCACTGAAATTGCGTAGAAAGTGGAATATAATTAAATTGTGAATGAAAAATGCCAAAGAAACCCTTGGATATTTATTTAAAAAGTTTAGTTGTTAACATTTAAAAGAAGTTAAAATTATGTGTCGGGAGAAAAATTAAAAAAATACACTTGTACCCAGATGATGAAATCAATCAAAAATGGACCCAAAAAAAAGACCCAATCAATGAAAAATGGACTAATAAAAATGATGAAAATGGAAGTTAAGAATTTTTCAGTTATTATAGGCACATTTATTTTGACTTTTTATTAACGCTATAAACATTTATCAATGCGTCTTTTTTATTATTAAATAAATATCATCTTTATATTTTTATAAAATTAGTAATGAAAAATGTTTTTTAGAAGTTAAACTTTTGTATTGAGTTTAACATTTTAATGTCATATGGAAAAATAAAAATATGCATTGTGTTAAATGTAAATTTTTGTAGCTGCTGACTCTAACTTCTGATGAATGCTATTACTGCATCGTGCGTCATAATTTATATTTCTATATTTAATGAAAATATGCTATACGCTTACGTAAATCATTTTAGATAAAAATAATTTATACACAGGTCCGGGACTGATAACGAAAACCGTATACTGCAAGCTCAGTAATGATGCTTGAAGAAATCATAAGGCTGCATTTACCTCTTTCTAATAGTACACTTTTCTCGTTTTCTCAAGGTCTAGGTATTCTATCATTTACTGAAGTCGAGGCCTCATTACAATCGTGCTTCCTCGAAACATCAGCTAACTTCGTCATTAGTTCAACCTCAACGCATATCAAGTGGTCGAACTGGAATCATAATGACGTCCATTTTATGGATTCGCATTAGCTGACCAAAAACTGGCATTAGAAGTTGCCGTCCTCGGCGGAGTGGGCGGTTGGGGCGAGCGTCAGCGTGTTTGGTTTCCCTAATCGGATGCGGCCGAGTTCGGACGCCAATCCCGCAGATTGACTGAGCTTCGCGCGCGGCCCCCCCCCCCCCCCCGCCCGCCATCGGCCGTGCGGTTTCCGCGGACGTCCCGCTGCAGAGGACTGGGACCCGCTGGCGAGGCGAGGCGGGGCAGGGCGGGGCGGGGCGGGGCAGGGCGGGCAGGACGCGCCTAACTCTTGGTTTCTGGGAGAAGCAGTGTCCCGAATCACCACTCTCTACGAACATAATTATTGTGGTGTGATTGGATACATACTCCGGGGATATCACTTAAGGGCACATGTACGTAAATATTTAAAAAGAAATAGATTTTTCAATTTTATATAAAAATCTGCAATTATTTTTGAACAAAATTATGTATATGTGAAAGATTTCGGGAAGTTTTTTAAAAAGCAAAATTTAAAAATTTCGAGTCAAGGGGCGACGCTCGTTTTAAATGATAAATGTTGTTTCATTTTACTTCTTGTACTCCTGAAGTTTTTTTTTTTTTTTTTTTTTTCCGATGAAATACCTTTTTTTGCAACTGTTTGCAGGTCTGTTATAGTCTGACGCCAGCATCAAGTTGTGATGCTTTTTTTTCTTTTTTACATTTGTTACATGGTATCCATGTGTTCATGTCTGTTCAGCGTTGTTGCGTAGTCACTAACAAACTTTAAAGTGAAATTCCCATATGTTATTTTTTTTATATAAATCTATTATAGAAGAGAAAGCTATGTAAGATAGAAAGATGATATTTTTTTAGGTTCAGGACTCTATTTATAATAATGTAGATTACAATAAATTATTTCATAGTAGTAAAATATTTAAATAATGATGTGCTCCAAAAAGCCGGCCAAATGTCTTTACGTAGTTGCTATAGTTTCAGAGAACATAAACTAAATTTGTTAAAGAGCAAAATAAAAAACAAAAAGTCATACTAATCTAAAATTTTAATAACAAAAAATACATTATACTACTACGAAAAGTATACTACTAATAATATACCTGGAAGAATGATATAAGTGACGCCTGTTTATAGACTAACATATACTATACTTCTCAAAAAGAAGATGAAGATGGAAATCGGGTGAGTTTCACTGATTCACGTACTACTTTTATTTTATTGCTGTGGTATTCCGCTATCTCAGAAATGTAGATTTGCCCTTCCCCTCTTGTTGGAGGGTGCGTATACATGTATCTGTTAGTACTCAATTACCTCATCCTTTGCGTCCCGAATCTATGTTTCACGTCGTACGAGACACCACCCCAACGCACTGCCCTCGGAGAGCAGCGCGTTCGGCCAGCGTGCTTTGCAGCGCGGGCGGGCGCGAAGGGCGGACGCGGGGGCGGGCGGCGCGGCGGGGCGGAGCGTTGCTAATTGCTCGTCACGGAGCCCTGCGGCGCCTGCAATTGCTCGCCTCTCGACTCCGCCCCCGCACTCGCCGCCCTCGCCCCCTCGGCGGCCTTTTCACGGCTCCAGCCGCCATCCAGCTCTCTCCCTCTCCCCCCCTCTCTCTCTCTCTCTCTGTCTCCTCCGCTGAGCACGGGTGGTTCTCCACCGCTCCGCCAGGGCTCGCCTTTCGGGGACGCCCTTGCCATTCCATGCGCCCGAGTGCTCGCCGTCTGCACGCGTGGCGCGGGTAAAGACCGAAGCATGGCTAATCTTAGGAGTGTCGAGATGAATAGCTTATTCGTCAGAGGATGTGGATGAACCTGTCGGGAATGACGATCATTTCGGACTTCATTCCGCTAATGTTGGTATCAGCCGCAGGGCGCTGGCTGAACTAAGGGGTTTGTCAGAGTCGTATTATGAGTTCGCAAGAAGTGTTTTGGCATTAAAAAGCGTTAGAAGTATGCCCTCCACTTACTAAGGTCTGTTTTATATGAATAGAGGAAAGTGTCCAAACCCGGGCCCGGTTCTTAATGTGAGCCCCTTGATTTAAAGCTCTGTAAAGTGCTGTTGCCAATTGGTAACATACTAAAATAGTAGTTCTTTGCCACACCGCAATCCAGTCAAGCGGTAGTATTTTGATCTTCACTTTTTGCCGGACAGTCGGCCATTAGTGCAAACAGTGAAAAGCAGTTTTTTTCAAGTGCTTATTCTCAGTTGCCTGATTTTGATACTTCATCGATAAGTCTTCTAACCATTACATTATTTTGAAGGAGACATTACAAGCTATTGATGTATAGTACTATAATTTATTTTACTTGCCTTGTAAATGTTATTGGCATTTGGAATATAAACGCGCTGGTATCTAACCCGAACCCCCTAAAGGTTCCTATCGCGGGCCCATTTCGTGTGGTAAAATAAAAATTATGTATTTGGGACTCCTTGTGCCTGCGCAGTCTAACAAAAAGCAAGAGCAAGAGCTGAAGCCTAACAGTTCGAGAGGGCAGGAAGAGGTCAAGAGACAATTTCAGAATTTCATCCCAGAGAAGTCGAAAAGAGATATTTTAGACAATGGAAGATACCTAATGAGAGACGATAGAAGTGTTACTGCCTTTATTTCCTAGATAGAATACCTTAAACTACTATTATTAAAAGACTGTGTTGGTCCCATCTAATCCTCTTTTCGGCCCTATGCATTCCCGCTCGTCCTCTTGTCTTTTTATTGACGTCTTCATCACTCTCAACGTCACTTGACGTCTTTCATTGGGCCGCCGAAGTCGCGCTTGCCGACGCTCTTGCCACTGCACAGACCCCCCCTCTCCTCCGCCGCCTTCCACGCCGCTGCCATCTGTGTGATGCGGCTTCTCGGCAGTCTCTTTAGTGCCCGCCCCACCCTCATACTCACTTCGCCCCTCTCCGCACTGCTTCGATCACGCCCTCGCCTCGCGTCTCTCCAGCACGTGCACTCGGAGCTCTCGCCCACTCATTTTGAGGGTAAACACGAAGCCAGACGCAGGACAGAGTCAGGATGAGGAGTTGCCAGGCGTAATATGTATTTCATAGCATTATATTTGCTCTTATACTTTATCCCTTTTTGGGTTCCGCCATATTTAGGCAATTTGTAATTGGTAAGTGCTAGTGGCGTGAGCGTTCAGAAAACTGAAAATCTGAGAACTAGATAACAAAAAATACAGAAATATTGTCTCATCATTATTATGTAGTTTCTAGCGAGTCTTTGTGTGGAGTGGATTGGAGTGCCGCGTTCTTCTTTCCTCTATTACCTCATCTGAAATGTATGAAACTCGACGTCTAAAGTTTCACTTTTCCTAGTACTCCTTTTAGTAGTGTCCTGTAACCTGGTCGTTCTGGTCAGTATTCAGCACGATTAAAATTGCTTCGCAAGTTCTGCTCTTTCTACTGCCGCGTGTTCACACCTCTCTTGTTAACGTGCGTTTTCCCTTCCTTTGTCCCATGTCTCCTTGATTTTTTTCGTGATGACAGTGCCATACTAAGTGCTATGGACATAGCTCGAATATATGAATGGTTGTTGGAACGTGATTACGGAGATACATGAAAGATGTTGTAGCTGTGTTGAAAAATAGTTATGGAAAACGGAAGAACTACTAGAATACCTACCTCTAACCCTCTTTGTTCATCCCAAATTCCTCATAGATCGTCACGAATTTGAACCCCGGTCACAGCGGTGGACGACGAGCGGTACACCACGTCACCACTTATCGCAGAATGACATTTTCTGGAAAACTTGGGAAAAGTAAAACTCAAGGAATATCATTGCTCTACAAAAGTCATGACAAAAATCAGAGAATTCGTAGAAGAATAGTTAAGTCAGAAAGCTCAACAATTAGTATCACGGTTGCTCTGATATTTGCTTTCAGAAGTGTGAAATTACAAGTTTTTATCAGGAAAAAATATACTGGAAAACCGGGAAAAGTCAGGGAAATTTGACTGAGAGCGGTAGCTCAACTGATGTCACTGCAGCGCCTCTGACCGGGAGGTCCTAGGTTCGAGTCCTGACAGCGGCAGGATTTTCGACACTAGCTTTTCAGCTACATCGAATTCAGTCGCTGTCTGGAGGAGAATTCTAGCGGCCGGCTGCTCTGATCGGTAGTTTTCCGTGGTTTCTCCGATCACACCAGGTGAATGCCGCGGCAGTACCCTAACAAAAGGTCTACCGACCGTGCGCGATCTTTCCTTCCTCATCCTTGTCCTATCCTCTCCCTTTACACACACACTTACAGTAACATGTACTACACTACCACATATTCCGGGAGATCGGTCGGGAGCTTGTTCGGCTGAGGCAGTGCCCCGTTGGTGGGAGAGTCCTGGTTAGGGAGAAACCCCACTAGCCGACGGTAGGTCGGTGCCGGATTTCGCCATCCAGCGGGGGAAGATCACCGCCATCTCCCGCAAAAGAAACATGCACTACACTAACGGGACTAATAACCAAAGCAGTTGACGCGCCCGGAAACACGAAAAATCAATCAATCAGGGAAATTTGTTCCAAGAAATAAGTCACCACCCTGTATCGGAGGTGTACTCATCCTCCATCCCCCTCCCGCACATCACTCCTCGTTCCCCCATGACCGTCCTCGCCATGGACGACGGGGCGGGGCCGTCCATCGCGAGCGCCGCCGCGCCGTCCGTCGTCCTCCCTCGCGGTGCGGGTGCGGCCGCAACTTGTCGCTGGCGCGGACGCCGTCCCCGGGGAGGCGTTGGCCGCAATTAACTCGCACAAAGCCCTGCTGCCGGCGCCACGGCTCCTCCGCCCTCCGCCCTCCGCCCTGCGCCCTGCGCCGCACGCCCCGCGCAACCCGCAACTCCTCCGCCCACCACTACCAATGACGCCCCGCTACCACTGCCACCTCCGTACTAAGTATTTTTTGATTGATTGATATTTTCGTGTTTCCGGGCGCGTCATATGCTTTGGTCATAAGTCCAGTAAGTGTAGTGAATGTTTTTTTCGCGGGAGATGGCGGCGATCTTCCCCCGCTGGTTGGCGAGATCCGGCGCCGACCTACCGTCGGCTAGTGGGCTTTCCCCCTAACCAGAACTCTCGCACCAACGGGGCACCGCCCCAGTCGGGACAAGCTCTAAGCTCCCGACCGGTCTCCCGGAATATGTGGTAGTGTAGTGCATGTCAGTGTAAGTGTGTGTGTAACGGGAGAGGATAGGACAAGGAAGAGGAAGGAAAGATCGCGCGCGGTCCATGGCCCTTTTGGCCGTGCTAAGGGTTATTGCAGTTTTGCGGTGGTGGCTGTAGCAGTGATAATTGTCGTGCAGTGGCAATAAATCTCGCTTTTTAAAATTTATTATTATTATTATTATCGTTATTATTATTATTATTATTATTATTACTATTTTTTCGTCTTTCAACTATTAATAGTTAAATTGTTGGGAAGGGTTTCTGAAACTCAAGGAAGCGTGCGCAGATGATTTTTGTCCCCCATACGTCATATACAGTTTTTTACTGTTTGACAAAACAAATTATAAATAATAAATAATGGAAATAGTGATGGTGCTGGTTGTAGTGTTTTAGTGATAATGTGGGTAGTAGTAGAGGTGTTTGGTGGTGTTAGCAGATGTGGTAGTTAGAGGTAGTGGTCGTTGCGGGGATGGTGGAAATGGCATTGGTACTGGCGGAAGTGTTCGTTTCATTGCTCCACTCCATCGCCAGCATGCTTGCATCACTACCAAAACCACCACCACAGAGTGATGGCGGTTGCTGCGGGGGTGCCGATGGAATAGATAGCTACTGCCGCCCGCCTTGCTAATTCCATCCGCTCGCTCAGGTCTCTTGTCACCCCCTCCCCCACTTTCTCTTCTACCACCGCACCGGCTCCGCGGTCACAGCCCGTTTCTGATGCCACAGCCATCTCGCCTGCCTTTGCGCCGCTGCGGTCGGGCCCCTCGCCCGTCGCGCCATGGCTGCCGCCGCCAACTAGCCTCTGTAATCACCGCCTGTGTCTGCATCTCATGTTGCATTCACAGGCCCAGCTATATCTCTGCTGTGTCGCGTGTAACCTCGCATACCGCGTCCATCGCTCGCGTTTGTGTCGTGGGTGGTTTTCAGCGCGACACATGTCTCCCTCCTCCCTCGTGGTAACTTCTTTAGTTATTATTCATGTAACCTCCAGAAGTTGCTTTAACCGTTGTGTATCCAGCCTCCATCTGTGTATCTGTTTTGGGCCGCTTCTGCTCTAGTTATCGCTTCTCTACTCCTCACTACTAAACACTCCGCCGCATCTCTTCTCCCATTCAACAATCACCATTACTACCACCAGCAACAAAAGAGCACCACCAATACTATAACCTTACCACCACCACCACAGCAGCAGCAGCACCAGCAGCAACAGCAACAACAACAACAACAACAACAACAATGCTACCACCTCACCCATCACTACCATCACAATATGACCACCATCACTACCATTATAACATCCATCACCAGACTTCACCTGCTCTGTAATCGCCTTAGGAACACTAACACTCACACCACTTCAAGCACCATTTCTAATACCTGAATTGTCTGTCACGTCTCTGTTCATCATTGGTGGTTAATTGTAATGAATGTGGTGCTATTGAATTAATGTTGAAGGTAGCGTTGGTGGTGGTGGCGGCCGTGGAAGTAGGGCGGTGACAGTGGTGGCAGCTGTGGTGGTGCCGGTGGCGGCGGCTCTTTCATTACGCGGGTCCATTCCGCCGCAGTCCCACCCCAGGGGCTGCGTCTGAAAGTCCCAGCGATGTAGTCCGCCTGCCGCTTCGTAATTTAGGAAATGAGATTTGAGTGGAAATGCTTGTGTGTGTGTTTCCTCACTTTCTTTGTCTTTTGAAAGTCTTTACGGTGTTGTGTCTTTATTTTTGAATTCATTCCTGTGTCCGTATTTTAGATAAATGCGCTCTTGCATTTGTTATCAGTTTTTCTCGTCACATGCGTGGTTGACTACCTCTTTTGTTTCTCTTTAATTTGATATGTTTTCACAAAATTTTTAATTATACCTTACAATGCTAAGGACTACTTTCAATGTTCATTGAAATAGGTAAAAAGGATCTGGAACGTTACCTATGTTGCAGTTTACTAAAGAGGAAAATGAGTTTTCTTGGTGAAGAGTCAGTCTTCGTCCCCTTTCATTCTGCACATGTTAAATCTGAATGGGACAATATAAGTACTATTTTCAGTTTTGTGAACTGTATTCTATTTTTTCACAAGAAGGAAAGAACCTGCTGTTCGATTTTTTTCAACCAAAGAAAATGAAAACGCGTTTTTACTTAAAAATCTGATTAGCCATAAAGTAAGTAAATAATTTTAGACGAATGGAATCCTTACTCAGATAATTTACAAAGTTTTGAGGTTTCCACGTAGTGTTTCCGGAAATTTTGAGCCGTCTCAATTGATCGCAATTCTCACGACTTCCCTGAATGAAATGATAGATATAAACACCACCGTATTTTTATGATTGACATTGTCAACAACCACATGAATTTAATGTCTACTTTTACGACTAACGTCCTGATTTTGTAGCGCAAATAGCGATGAGTCGATGTGTATCTTCCCAGTCTGCCGACACGTTGCTATGATATGCGTTTTCCATTGCGCAAGCTTTAAATATTGAGAGAGGGATGCAAAGATGGATCGCTTCATCGGTGCATCGGATTCTTCGGTGCCTCAGAAGAATGGATGAGCGTCTTAAAGTTGCTGCCTACCTGACAAAAAAATCAAGAATATTGTGTCTATTTTGTTTTCCCTTGTACTTTTGATTTCTTTATGATCTCAGAGGTCAAATTTTAAAAAAAATCTTTATTTGTTTATAAATAATTGGACATCCTATCTCCACAACAAGTTAAAGTTTTTGGATAATCCATTTTTTAAATTAATCACAAATATATGTTGTTGGAAATGAACTAAAATGTGTGTACTGTCAAAAGTAAAGCCAGGGTTTTATTATTTGAGGAAAAATAATTGTTTACAAGTTTATTCAGGATATTTCAGTTCATTTAACCGAAACTTTTAGTGACACATTAACTTTACTAGTTCATTCTCTAGAACAGATCATGGGTTGCATACTGCAAAAAGAATTATATCATTATATTTTATGGTTTGTGATTTATGATGTTTGACATGCATGAATGTGCTGAAATTTCCAATTCGCGAAAATGCATCTGAAGTTCACTCACTAAGTGCTTGACAGTTGACACTCGCTTCGAAAAAAAATATTTGTTCAAAAACAAAGAATCGTAGAAAGAACTGGTTCTAAATCATTTAAAAGAGAATGAAACAGAGAATATGGTTCAATAAAATTTGAAAAAATGAAATTTCACAATTTTCATTATTTTGAGGTCGACAGCCACCGTACGCGGAACCGAAGCCTGTAGGTTAGAATATCACGTGAGGCAGTGGTTGTTTTCATGTGTACATAGCGCTGACTTCCAGAGCATTATATCCACAATCACGCCATATCTTCCATGCTATTTCTTATCCTGTCACATCATTGCGTTCAGAATCATTAATTATTTATTATTTACTCCTCAAGATCACCGTAACATCCTTCTCATGGTAGAAGATTAAGAGAAATTCGTTATGATCCTTAGGTCCTATACTATATTTGAGATCAATATTTTGATCATTCTGTGATATGATTTGAATGATGATTTAATGGTGGAAGAGGGAAGGGGAAACGAGAGGACCCACAGAAAAATGCGAACCCCTTTTATTCATCACAGACTTTACCTGGATTGACTGCGGTTTGAGCACAAGCACTCAAAAATGAAAGTGGAGAAGTCTGGTCACTATTTTCAACTAATATATTAATACACTAACGGTCGCCTTCCAAAGGTGAAGGACTGTGTTTTTGGCCCACAGAAAGGTATAATAAAAGCACGCGAGCGCCGATCCGGTGGCCGAGATCGCTAAGGCAGTAGTGTCGTAGTGATCTCTGACCGCGGGTTCGAGTCCCGCGTCAGGTATTTGTGTTAGTCCTTTCATCACCATATAGTTTCATCTTCATAGTTACCATAACGTTAACTCCAATAGTGGTCGTTAATGACCTAGATGTTGATGCGAACTTAAACAACGAAAACAAAATGCATGCAAGCCTCCTCCCTCTCCTACGCTCAGAAGAGATTTTAACTCATCAAACACTTGATGGGAGTATCAGTCGTAGATTCAATACTTGCTATCCCTACTCACTTGACCATTTCCACATTTTACTCTCATCGCTCAAATTCCCGTGTGAATAATACACACAGGCGTCAACACATCTCTCACCTAATAGAGCAATAAAGATTCATAGGTTTTCTTCATTGACCAAGAAGTGTCCATTCCGTCCAAGAACGGAAATGATATGGCAATATAGTGTTTAGCGGAACCATCGGAGTTCGTTATTAGAAGCAGGTTTACCAACTTTTATTTTTTTGCGCAATATGTACTTTCGTTTCACATTATATTCATAAATAACGTTTAGGGCGGTGAATTGACAAAATCTATTAAAATTGCGATAATAGCGAGTTTTCAAATGTGAAACATCTAAATCATTCAATTCTTCCAGCAGTAAACTAGGTATCAGACCTGCGTTTTACCGTATTTATAATACAAAATGGTGAGTTTGCGCTGAATATTTTCACGTCTATTCGCGCGCTGAGGTCCCGCCGGGGGTGGGGTGGGGTGGGCGGCGCAAATATCCCGCGGCGGTGGCCACGCAGCTGGCAACCGCACCATCGCGACGAGTTGGCTCTGCCGGGCTGTGCAAATACCCAAGGCAGCTTTCGCTTCATTTCCTGGCCGCTCCAGCGCGCCTCCCCCCCCCCCGCACCGCCCCCCGCGCCGCCCCCGCCCGCCCGCGCTCTGTTTGCGTAAGTGATTACATCGTCATAACTGTGACTATCCGACGCCCGCCCACCTACAGACCTACCCACTCGCTCACCCGTCCACCCTCCCACCCACCCACTCGCTCGCCCATCCGCCCTCCCTCCCACCCACTCGCTCGCCCATCCACCCGCTCACACCCCTGCTCGCCTCTTGTTAGTTGAATTCGCGGTTTACAGGTCGCGGGATTTGGGATGTTTTTGCAGACAATCAAATAATTAGTTTTAATGTGGTGCTGGCCGGGGAGGTGCAGAATGTATTGAAATATAATTACTGTAATAATAAATGTCAGTTATCAACTATTCATCAATTATTACAATTTTCGTTAGGTCATGACCATTTTCTCGTTATTGCAATAACAGCGTTATAGAACCTTTTATCCTTTCTTGCCTTCGTGCGCACGTCGCTCGATGTCGCCACGTAGGGTAGACCAATCTTCCTTCTTGTTGAAGTCCACGATGATCAGCGACCAAGTCAAACTTCCTCCAACCACTTCACAAACACTGCCTATACTCTTTATCTTGCGCCTCAGTGGGCACCTATTTCAAACTGATTACTTTCCCAAGTCGGAATAATATCCTCTAATATTATTTTCTATCTGATTGATTTTTTTCTCAGGCGTCCCGGGATTGTATACTTGTTCTGCATATTCTTGTAAACAGCGCTATATAAGCACCATTCACTTTGTCTCTCTTGGCTTTAGAAACACATACTGCAATGATACCGGCAATTTCTTCTCGTTTCAACTGTGGTTATTGGATTATGATGCACTCGCTTGTACTTGAAACGCTACTCGCAACTGACTGAAGCTTGCAACGAATTGCAAAGATTGTACAGGTGTTGACAGTGCCAACTACACATTTTGCTTGAAAAAACATTTCAATTCAGACATGCGTTTTCCAAGATTTTTATTTTTAAGCCGTTTCCTGTTCGTATATTAGTAGATGGATAGTGGAGGGTTTCGCGTTTTCTTTGTCCTCACTATGAGTTCTGTATTTTTATCAGTAAATAATAATACAATATTCGTTAACCCATTTTTTCCACTTCTGAGAATTAGTTGCTTAGAAGTTTCTTTTCTGTATTGTACTACTCTTGCCTTGAGGCAAATTAACAGCAGAGGAAAACTGTACTGAAAATGGGAATTATATGAATTGGTGTTACGTGTATGGGAGAGTGAAGGAAATGTCATACGTAGATGTATAATGTGTGTCAGTGATGGTTGAATATTGGCATTCACCGACTAGCGCTCATTCATTACAGCAAGTTAGAGAGGTGTGAAGTTCCCGTGTTAATGCTTTTATAAATGACGACATTCAGGAGAAAGCCACTTCGTTGTCTTAAGAGATATTCTTATATATTTTATATTCATTTGCCGAGGGATCGTGTTTTTCTTTATCACTGACATGATCCATGAGTGTGTGGAAGACTCATAATGCAGGATGAATATCATTAAAACGATATTTGATGTAATTAGCAACATTTTTTGGCAACCTTCAGAAAGGTCTGTTGTGATATTCAATAATAATGAAAATAATAATAATAATAATAATTATTATTATTATTATTATTATTATTATTATTATTATTATCGTGTTGGCCATTTTTCAACAAGCTACACGTCCTTTTCCGAGGCCCAGTCATATTCTATCGTTGAGAGAAACGTGATCAGCTTTTAGGCTGTATCCCTTCGTAAGACAAGGTTATTAAGCCTTGAACGACGAATTATGAGGTGATAGGATGATGAGGGCTGAACGGGACAATCACAAAATACAACTATGCCTAAGCAGGACTCGAACCTAGAGTCTCTTCGGCGCAGATGATGACTATTGTTATTTTATTGTTGTGATTTTAAGACGTATCAGTCATATACTTGCCTCTGAGCTTAAGAGGTAGTGATTTTCGAAGCCGGAAGGAGAGAGGAGCGTTGCGTTTGCGAAACAGCTCCGTGCAGTGGGCGCAGGTAGTGCGGGGGGGGGGGAGGCGCGCGTCTAAATATTTGCGGAGGCGGCGTCCGCCGGTCGCCGGCCGCTCCTGCAGACGAGGCCCCCTTTCACTGCGCTCGCGGCCTTGCCTTCCCTCGCGCGCCCACCGCCAACCTCGCCCTAGCATTCGCACCCACGCTCGTCTTCGCTTGGACACGTCCACGCCCTCTACTCCAGGGCGGACGCTTTTTGGAAAACGGGGAACAATTTGAATTCCTGGGCTGTCTATTTTGTTTTAACTTGTGGAGTATAGTCTAGGAGTTATTATTAGCTGTAGATTTATTTTCCAGGTTTATTGAAATGAATCTGCAATTGATAAAATTACGCGTTACAGCCAACGTTTCGAGAGAACGTTATGTTCTCGAGACGTTCGCTGCTGCACGTAATTTTATCAATTGCTGATTCTTGTCAGTAAACCTGAAAAATAAATCGACTGTCAATAATAACTCATGCGCGTTAAGGTATATCGCGCAGAAAATAGGTCACACCGCCGAAGAAAATAGCTCCTAGTTGCGCCCGTGCATGGGACAGTGCTGGGTCAAAAGTGTGCACACTCTTTCTTGGAATAAGTGTTTTCTGTGCCATGATTAAGCTTTTGCACAAACCTTATATAAATTCTGGTATGTCGTCAGATGGTGGATACGGTAATATTTTCTGTTGTTGATAAGTGTGGACGCTTTTTTTTAAATTTATTAATTTTTGAAGAATTTACATAGCTCAGTAAAAATAACTATACATATGTATTTACAGACTTATATGCTAACCTTAAATATAATCTTACAAACTATTACAAGGGGGAGGAAATCCCTTTTCGGGTCCTCAGTCCGGACCTAAATCTGCAAATTTTTTTAGGAATATGTGATATGGATATTTGTTTTTGATTCGTGTTTGGTAATTGGGGTTTTTGGCTAGTTTGAATGGTGATAGGGCTGGGATTTGAGGTAGGTTATGATAAAAGTTGGTGGCCAGATATGTGATGTATTGGAGTGTGGACGCTCTGTATTCTCGATGAGTGTCCGGGGAACGGCAAAAGCCTTTGAGTCTGCCAGGCAAGAACGGCGAGGCAACCCGGAGGCGGCAGACGACGCCTGTCTCCGTCAAAGCGTCGACTCCGGTGAGGCGTTCTATCTAAAGCCGTGTTTGACACCTACAAGGGATTTGTTATGTACATACTAATGCTCCCTCTTCATTGTGACGCGGGGCGAGGTTCAGCCGCCCTGGGCCCGCCCGGACCGTGTCCAGAAGAGAGCGGTGTCGTGCGTGGTACTAACGAGGTAGGAGAACATCCGAAAGGAGGGGACGCTACCATGTAGGGAGAAGTGAGCAAATCGTTTGGGATTTGTCGGAAGAGGAAGTACTAACTAGAATTGTTGCGTAAATCGAAAAAGAGGTGTTAGACGTGTGTGTTACTTTTTATGTAAACACCTGGTTATTTGGATAAACATTATTTTTGGTAACTTGTAGGGAAAAAGTCTTTTCGGACAATTTTAGGTGATTGTTTGAATTTCTATTACTTCTGATTATGAGTCAAGATATTTTGGACGTACGAGAATTCTAAAAGCACTATATAATTGATACAAACATTTATTTATTGAATATTCCACTAACATGAAGTAAAATATTTCAAATATGATGAATTCATTAGTCAACATTTTAAAAATTTCAGTGAAGTCAAATTATATCACTTAAATTATAATCATAAGTTAAGTTTTAAAAAATATTTTCTTCTCTTTATCATGAAATACGACGGAAATTCTCCTCCGTATCTCTGTGAAAGTGTAAATTTTTGTGGTATAGGAGGAAGATGAAAGACAACCGAATACGGTTTTTAGAGATAATAGAACGTACCACTAATACAACTATAATAAATTATCTCTTTGGATGGTTGCCGTTTCAAAATTTGATTGTCAAAAAATAGTAAAAACTGTATATGACGTATAAGGGAGAAGAATGTATCTGGATTTTTGTATTTGGAAATGTATCTGCAGAATGACATACCATCAAATTTAGAAAGAATTATTGATATTTAATTCTATTATAAAAGTTAAGTCCGTTATTTTAAAATCTGTAAATGTTTTCGATTGGACAGGTAAACCTAAATGTAAACAAACAATATTTTAACTTAGTATATTTTAATTTAAATAATTTAAATTTCAGAGACGTATTAAAAAATCTATTCATGAATGTGAAATATTTTGAATTTTTTTACTTCATATTATTATTACAATATCGTATAAAGAGTTTATTAGCTATTTACATGTAGCTTCTTGACTTTTCCAACCCTGAAAAAACTTGGCTCATTAATCCATTTTTAATTTTTTTTTATGAAATGTATCTTCATGTGTTCAAGCCCTGCACTTGATAGGGTTTATGTCCCTTGACGAATAGTGGTAGTTCAAATATTATTTTCATCTTTCGGTAGTTTTTTAAAATTTTCCATGATTATCACGCTTGCTATGAGAAAAAATCTTCTGTGCTGAAACACAAGTATTATATTGGTAGTCATGCATAAAAGATATGCTTTTAAAACGTCACAATCTCGAAGTAATGAGAGATGACAACACTTAAATGTGAGGTATATTTTCAAATCATGTGAAACTTGTGTTATCATCTTTGCCTGACACTTTGAAGTTCACTCGTTTATTTGAAATGGGAAACTTACACGTATGCTTGCATTGCTAAAGAAAGAGATTTGTCTTATATTTTCTGGTCGTGTCAGCGGAACGTATTTTCGAGTAGTGTTTACATTGCTGCCGTGTTTTAATGAGATAAAAGAATGTGTAACATGAAATTTGAAAACATTATCTCCCGCAGAAAGTTTACTCCCTAAATTTCAAGACATGAATTTATGTCATGTGTATTATTACGACCTTTCAGAGGTTAAGTGTGTGTGTGTGTGGGGGGGGACAACAATGCAAGTCAATCCCGTCTATCATCTGTCTTCATTGTCATGGAATCTGAGAATACGTTAAAGAATTCACGCTTACTAATTTTATCAATTCATAAATTAATACTTATTTTTAGACAGTGAATGTTCTTGCTGATGTATTTCAGGATTATTAGACTTCGACCAGGAACGTTTCACCCAAAGCAATAATTTTCTTTCCGAAACGATGTTGTGTGGTCTTCCGAGAAAGTTCCGTTATGTACGAAGCAGCGCAGTTGCCAAGAGCAGATTAATTCAAATTTAGGCCCTTTGCCTACCGAGCCGGAAGATTCTCCAACTTTTGCTTCCCAACTGCAGCTCAGTTCTGCATTCTGCTTAAGTCTCAGAGGTATTGCATGCATAATATTTCGCACGCTAGTAAGAAAATCTGAGCGGTGTCGCTGCCATTGGACTGATGTTCGGCAACTTAAAGGTAAAAACAAAATCATAATTCCTTTAAGAAACATAAACCTCACTGCTCGAAAAGGTAGTTATTGACATGTGAATAATTTTATTTTTCATTACAGGGCATGAGCTAATTGAGTTTCATTTAACATAGAAATGTTAAATGAAACTCAATTAGCTCAATGGATCAACAAAAGCGAATACTGTTATTTTACAAAAGCGAATACTGTTATTTTTTAGTACCCTTAATATTGCTTTTCTTAATGCCGTCTCATTACTATGCTTAAGGTAGAATGTTCAGTCCTTTCTTTTTACCCTTTTTACGTTTAAGTACTGCAGGTTATATGAGAGTAAGACTCGAAATTAATTTTAGTTAATTAGGACCGTTAACATGTTTTCATTGGTTCATAAGTTCCTCCTGACATGTTTTCCAAATTTGAACTCAAATGTTTCTGATACGACAGAGTTAGGTGTAACTCATACTTTCATACGTACATACATACATACTTGCATACTTACTTCAGAAAACACGATCTTTGAGGACACAACTGCGTGTTAATCCTCGCCACCTTGACCAATCTTCTCCAACTTTGGAACATCGCTAATATACCCATCTCAATCAGGTTTTTATTCAGTTGCCCTGATCCATTGAGTCAAAGCTGGGATTGGACCCTTGTTTTGCTTCTGGACATAAATGTAGTTTCACTATGCGCACATTTTGTTGAGCTCTCCTTTTGCTAGTAGGAGTAGAGCTGGGGGTAAATTACTATATTGTTAGCAATGCAGAAAAATCAAATTTGCTGTTCGTTTACCAATGCAAATAAGTTTTCTATAACTCGAGAACCCAAAATGTCTAGTTTTCCAAATGTTGTTAATCTTGCACTTTTAAAATTTTATTATTATTTTGTTTGTTTTATATTTTAAACTTTTATTCGTCTTTCAACTATTTATTGTTAAAATGTTGGGAAGGGATTCTGGAACTCAAGAAAACGTGCACATATGATGTTCTCTTCCATACGTCAATACATATTTTTAATGTTTTTTGACTAAATAAATAAATAATGTTTATATGTGTGCAATGTTAAAACTCAAAAGAACTTTGAACGCGTCCGAAAATTCGAGATGTCATTGTTCAAGAAATAACTTTTCCGCAATATAAATGCAATAAAAGCTCTTGACCGTCAGAAAGAATTTTGGGAATGTGCCGAAAATTTCCAAACTTTTTTATATAGCTTTTTCAATAATTGATCAGTGTTATCTTTGATATGTTGAATGTTTTGTTGGCATTTCACTGTAAATAACTAATAATTACTACGACGTTATTGACTCACGTTCTGTTCACAAATGGAGTTAATTACATAGTTGTTCTACTAAAATCGCTTTAACAGCTCACAGACTGTGTAATACATTCGTGAAATGTTCCTGATAATTTGTGGAACGACGTTCTATTAAATTAGTTGTGTTAACGTTGTGTGACTAGACCCATGATTGTTCAGTGAAAAGCGAAAGCTAATCACTTATTTTTTTACGAATCAGAAATTCACTTTATTTTTGGGTTGACAGTCATTGAGTGAAGATAGACACGTTCTTGTCAAATTAACTTCATTGTGATATAAAATTGAATTTTAGAGAGTTCATTCTAATGTTGTTTTTGCAATTTTTACGATTCAAAGTATTTTAAGGCTTATATCAAACCAAAATTCGAAGTTCTTTAGTTTCATATATTTAATGTTATGTGTCATGATACTCGTTTCTTTGATGAAGAATAAGTTGATTTAGGAGTCAATTTGAACTTCGTACCATCTTGATTTTTAGCAGTCTTGTGTCGTTTTTCGAGCCCTACATTTTCCACGAATTATATTGAATCAGCGAACTCTTAAAAGAAATTTATTCGTTAAGGCGCGTTTTACTGGTAGTCTGGGGGAAAATCCAATTTTTTAAAATGAAAGAGTCCTCATTAGAGGGCATTTGCCTTGAATGCTTAGTCGTCGTCCCAGGAAAGCTCATAAAAGTTATCATAATGCTCGTGTTTAGTGTGCAGTTTGCTGTTTATTTTTATCATTTTTGTTGTCATTCTCGTTTCATTTAGAAAGACAATTTTTCTCCTTTGCCTGCAGTTTCATTGTCGACGTGCTCCCTTTTCAACTACTTGTCGTTGACTACCTTCGTATTTTTTATTTTTTAGCCATTTTCATTCCCTTTCCATTTCACTTCAATCTTTGCTTTTTGTTTTCTGTTTCTTTTGTCTTCCCTTCTTACCAACTTACTCGAACATTCCATTCTTTATGAGACTTCAACATTTTCCTTCCTTTTCTACCCTCTACTTTGTGTTTTCTTCCATGTATTCTTACTACGCTTAAACATGAACGTGGCTTAAGATCCAAACTGCACCACATCCGTTTAAGATTTGCATATTTATTTTCGGTCCTTTGAATGTTTACCTGTCATTTCGTACAAACCTGTTCTTTCTCCTCCATATACTTGTCCCACAAGAAACCGCCAATTCTTCACGTTTCCATTGTCGCTGCTGGTACCGTCTTCGAGGGCACCCATTGCAAGTAACAATGACATAGTTCCTTTTGCTGCGAATGTTGCTGTGAACCATTATCGTCCTTACTGCAGCTCGTATTTGCTAAGGATAACGTATGTAACTACCTTCATCACTGCAAAAATTTACTTCTCTCTTTACCTACCAGTTGTGTCACTGTCTCCCACCTCTTATTCTGTGAACTAACTAATGAAACTACTAATACCAATATCGCCAATATCATTCAGTTACTAATAATGCATCTCTCCTCTCGCTTACCATTACTTCATTATCTTTGATCTACATCTTCCAACTACAACAGTATGAGACTTATTACTGATACTCATACAACAGTATGAGACTGCCCATTGCTGCAACTCAGACGCAGCCTCCGCTTCCTCCGTTGCCTGCGTAACCGAATTCTCTTCCCCGCCGCTCTTACCCCCCCTCTCTCTACCTCCACTACCTCCACAGTTGCCGCCCCCTCTGGTGCCCTCATTGCAGGTGTCACCCCCTCTGACCCTCCCAGTATCACAGTGGCCACCGCCGCTCCCGCACTCACAAACCGAATGCGGTGGCTCGAGTCAACAGCTGTTGCCAGTGCAGCGCCCCTGACCGAGAGGTCCTGGAGTTCGTGCCCCGACGGTGGCGGAGGTTTAAGAGTTCCATAGCTAGGTCGAGTTCAACCGCTGTCTGGAGGAAAATTCTAGTAACCTACTAGCCTGTTCGATAGTTCAGACGAGGTTTCTCAGATCATACTAGACAACCGCCAGAGTAATCCCCGTACAAACGGGCCACGGACCGCACGCGATCTTTCCTTCCTCTTCCTTCTCCAATCCTCTCCCCTTCCTTACATACACTTATGCGTACACTCACTACATACCTCACATTTCGGAAGATCAGTCAAAAGCGTGTTCCGGCGTGGATTGTGTCGCACTGTTGGGAGATACCTGGATGGGGAAACCCCCGCTAACCGACATGTAGGTCGGCGCCAGATTTTACGATCTACGAATAGGTAATCCCTGCTGGAATAAAACGTGCACATCACTTACAGGACTAATGACTAGTCTAGTTAAAACAACAGCGGTAGCGGTAGCTCAGTGCATCAACTGATGTCACCGCAGCGCCTCTGACCGGAGGTCCTAGGTTCCCACTTCCCACGGCGGCAGGATTTTCGACACTAGCTTTTCAGCTAGGTCGAATTCAGTCGCTGTCTGGAGGAGAATTCTAGCGGCCGGCTGCTCTGATCGGTAGTTTTCCGTGGTTTCTCCGATCAACACCAGGCGAATGCCGAAGCACCCTACCAAACGGGCCACGGACCGCGCGCGATCTGTCCTTCCTCTTCCTTGTCTTACCCTCTCCCCTTACACACACACACACACACACACACACACACACACACACACACACACACACACACACACACTTACACTAACATGCACTAAACTACCACATATTCCGGGAGACCGGTCGGGAGCTTAGAGCTTGTCCCGGCTGGGGCGGTGCCCCGCTAGTGGGAGAGTCTTGGTTAGGGGGAAACCCCACTAGCCGACGGTAGGTCGGCGCCGGATCTCGCGATCCAGCGGGGGAAGATCACTGCTATCTCCCGAGAAAAACATGCATTACACAACCGGGACTAATGACCGAAGCAGTTGACGCGCCCGGAAACACGAAAAAATCAATCAATCAATCAATCTAGTTGAAACACAAAATATAATCAATTAATCAATCCGCCACAACCGCCACCGTCTCTGAGCTGCCATTGCCGGTGCCATCAACCATCCCCGCCACGCCCTGCCGCGGCCTCATTAAAAAGGCAGGCGGCGCGCCGCCGCGGCCGCCGCGAGAGCCAGCCCTAAGCGGATTGTCGTAATGCCGGGCGCGCCGCTTCTCCACCCCCTCCGCCCACACCGCTGCCACCCCCGGCCCCGCGGCACGGTGGTGGGAGACACATAAAAAGAGGGCAAAATACAATGTTTTTCCATCTGTCAGATTCTTTGAATAGAAGGCCCGCAAACACGGTGGATTTTTAGATGGACATACGTTTATCAAATTTTGGAAACTACAGTTCTACAACGTTATTTTTTTAATGTTATAAAGTTGCATTTTTCTCAGCTTTGTGACTTTCTGACAATGTTTCTTACAAAACATTTTTTGTAAGTATTTTTTAACCCAAATCTGCTGGGAACAATATTATATTTGCAAATATTGACTAAAAAATAGATATACATGAACTAGATAACGTCCATTGAAGGTACTGCCCTGACATACGTCAGGAAACAGGTTGAAGACGCTATTGATACGATCCAATCAAGCAGCTGAACTTTAGAATTCTCGTCCAGGCAAAAGGTGCCTGTCACACAGCGATTTAGGTAGGTCTAAAATCGACCACCGTTGAGTTTAAACTTAGGACTTTTCAGCTGTAGTTGCGAGCTTTATTTCATGGTAGGAAAACATTTTTGCCCACTTTTTCCCCCGTCCAGACCACAGTGCGATCTCACGGCCGCGTCGACACTCCAGTCGCGCGTTTGCCTGAAACGAAAACGTCCGTGAAAAATATCCGAAATCGCATTCAAGCGGCCTTACTTTCGGGGCCAGATGCACGCGGCCTGTGTGTCAGATGTAATCCTCACGGAGCTTTCCTCTCGCGGCCTCCGTGCGGCAAATACATTGAGCCGCTGTAAATAACTTTGGGCGTGGAAGTAGGAGCTTTCATTGAAGAATGTGCTCAGGGTATCCTGCGAGAGGTGGATCCAAAGGGAGGGAGGGATGGGGTGCTTGCAGGGCACATGCTTCTCTCCCCGAGCATTAGAAAACATACCAGATTAATAAATCATGATTTAGACTGATATTTAATTTATTATACAATATTACTTGACTATGTACATAATATTTAATAGAGATAATATTTATTAACCAGGAAGAGTTTTTAGAAAAGGCAGTTAGACAGTTCCTGGATCCGCATTTGTATCCTGGAGTTTTTGCATGAATACACTAGTATCATTCGAATGTGTGCAATGCTTAACGTCATTAATTTGGTTTGCTTAATCAAGAATAATTTGATATGAATGTTGGCAGGAAATTTTGATGAGTTATAAATTCATGTTACGAATGTGTTTACTGCGAATATTTAAACACAGAAAAAAGTAATAAATGAAATATGAGTGATGATCTTGAAATTGAGTTCCGTTTTCTTATTTTCATGTTTTCCTTAGATTTTTAGAGGACAGTTGAGATATAGAATTCAGCTTTCTTATTTTATTCGTTTAAATTATGCGAAGAAAAATCTAAACAGAGAAGGTAAGGATTTTCAAAAGAGTTTTTCAATTATCTATTTATGCAAAAAATCTTATTTTTAAACTAGTGTTTTCCACTCATTTTCATAACGCTATTTTCAGAGCAATATATTTCGAAGTTTATAGCTTTGAATAAGGAACAATTTCTGTCACCGGTTCCTTTTGGTTGTGAATACATTCACGGTAGAAGAAATATTTTTCAAACGTTGGAACGTAAATACTCATAACAACTGGAAACACAGCTCGTTCTCTTTACGAGGAAAATTATGCCTGAATCATTGTATTTGTAATCATTCAAATATGAATTGAATCTCTTTTATCATTCGATTAAACTGATTCTGTTTGTACCAAACATCACAAAGTATTCTAACGAGTCAATGTTCACGATACTCTTCCTAGTAAACTGAGCTCGTCCAGGTTCTGTGAATGCTTTCGTTAACATTTTTTTTAAAGGAGTAAACCATAAGAATTCAATAACACTTATTTGAACAGGGGAAGAATTTTTTTTGGAAGTCACATAATTTAAAATGTCATGCGATGAATTACGAATACGTCAATAGCAACAACAGAAACATTTCGTGATAAACTTTCTCTCTGCTAACTGAATCATGGAGCCGCGTTTGCACAAAGTTGATTCATTTCAGTATCATGTGATTGAAATCCGTGCAAATGCATCACAATACATTACATATAATACAAACCTACTTTACATACACAATACCTTACTTTCATGTACTCCACAACAACTTTCACTTAAATTATAGAAGATTAAATCATTATTATCAGTATCACTCACGTCTTGCTCCTGTGTCCAAAATTACCTTTGTGTTCCTCCATCCTCATCGTTGAAAAAAAAATTTCTGAAAATTCTAGTGAATAACTTAGTGTGAGTTTAGTCTCTCTATTTGCGCAAAGTAATAAAGCTCAACTGGATTCGTGTCCTTTTAATGTAGAGGGATAGTATAGTGCCTTATTCCGCTGCTAAGTCAACAATTCATATTGCAATCAGAGTTCGGCGGCAGAGAAGCAATGTTTAAGTCAATCAAATATGTGAGTGATAGTGGATTTCTCGTTGTTAATTCCAGGCTCAATATTTCTTTTTTACTTCGTCTGTTAATTGTTGAAAACAGATGACATCGAGGCTACTGAGATATTAACGAAACGCGAGTTATTTGACCGCCGTGGATTCCCGTTCATCGTCCAAACGACAAAGCCGAGGAAGCTTGAGACAATGGAGAGCTAAAGCGACTGTGCATTGCCTTTGTTTAGCATATGCATGAATGGTGAATTAAGCGATGGAACGAAAAAAGAAACCATTGCAAGTTAAGAGCATTTGTTTCCAATGATTTATTCATGCTGAGCTTACAATCTAAACTATTGTGTTTTTTTAGAACAGTGCAAAACCCGAACATTCCGTAAACTTGTTATGATAAGTACATTGGAAATGAATGTTCTTAAAAAGTAGGGAGTGATTTTTTTCTTGAAAATTCTTGAAAAGATGGCGAGACTTTTCAAAAACGGAGTGTTTTTTGAACGAAGTTGTGAGCAGGACTACGCTTAGTTCCGTATTTTACAATTCGCAATGGAAGATTGGCGAATTACTAAAAATGTTCTTCAGAACTTGTTCGTCAGATTTGTGGGAAAATGTTTTACTTCAGTAATTATATAGTAATTATATTTTCTACTCATTTACTTTCAGAAACTAATAATTCTCATTATGCATTATCAACTGGTTTTGGCTAGTGTCACTTGACGTATGAATGTAAACTTCATACAAATTAAATTCTATCGTACGTCTTCTTCTTCTTCTTCTTCTTCTTCTTCTTTTTCTTCTTCTTCTTCTTCTTCTTCTTCTTCTTCTTCTTCTTATTATTATTATTATTATTATTATTATTATTATTATATTATTAGGGAAGCTTTCTGAATTGGTCATAATTTGTCATATCTTTCGACCATTAATGCAGATTGCTAGATTTCGTACATGAAATCTGCAGCGAGTAAAACTGCATTATTTCTGTAAGTGTTCAATATTCGAGAGCAAAATAAGAAGTTGTGGGTAACTCAACCACTTCTACTCCTTCCCTTTCTCTTCCTTTTTTTCCTTTCATTGCTCCTCCTGTTTCTTCTTCTACCACTGCTTCCTTTCCTGTTTCCTGTTCTCTCACTGCTTTTCCGTCCCCTTCTTCCACTCCTCCGCTTTTTTAATAATAATAATAATAATAATAATATTTAGTAATAATATTAACAATAATTAATAATAATATATTTATTTCCTGCAAGAGAGAGTTTTCGCTCGGTGACAGTGTTTTTACAAAACACATAAAGACATACAAAGCCAAAGACAACTTTTCCTCCGCCTTGTCATACTCCTCGCCCTTCTCCTCCTACCTCTTTCACTCTTCTCCCTCCGTCCCATTGGGCCGGAGGCTGCCGCGGCCCCGGCTGACTGCCGGTCCGGCTCAAGGGGCTACACTCCTCCCTTTCTCGGCGAGCGTGGGCCGAGAGTGGGAGGAATGGCTTCGTCCCTTTCAGTCCCTCTACGATTCGCTCCGATCCCAGTCCCCTCAATTCGCTCGTCCCCAATTCGCTCCGTCTCGCTGCGATTCGGCCCCGTCCTGCTCCGATTTGTACCGACCCGTTCTGTCCAGTTCCCCATTACTCCCCCTGACCTACTGCCCATTACACATTTTTTATACTGAAAATAACTTGTTCCGTTAACTATTTTCTTCCCTCCGTGTTTTCAGTACTCGTCACCCTATGGCTCCTACCGTTCTACTTCGTTCCAGTCATTTCGCTTCCACCTAACCCATTCCTTTCCTGCTAAGTTTCGCGTCACCCTTTTTCCCGAATGGTGCTGTTACGCTTATTTTCCACCTCATAGCTGCTGTTTCTCCTTCGGCACAGCTAGTTCTCTAACTGCGCTTCATACCACCCTAATTCTTCGTGCATCATTTCGCACTTTTCGCCATAGTTATTCCCATCATCACAGCGTTCGTCCTTCCCTTCACTCTCCCATTTCATCGTTTCACCCCATCGTGTTCCGACCTGCATCTTTTCTCTCCGTCTGTTCCCGCTCCGTCGCGTGACGCTTCTCTCCACTCTACTCCTCTCGCCACCTCTCCGCCTCGCACCATTTCTCCCGATAAAAAAAAAAGAAGAAAGGGGGGAGAGAAGGGTCTCTTCGTGCGCGGCCGTCGGCCGACCGCCGCGCCGCGCCGCTGCGGGGAGCCTCGAGAGCGAACGCTGAGCTCCCCGCCCCTCCCACCCCAGTCGGCGCCTCTCACCGCCCCGCCCCCACCCCGCGCACTTCATCACATTCGGCGCGCGCGGTTATTGGATTCACGCGCGCCTCTCCCGAGCGCGAGGGTGGGGGAAGAGGGGAGGGGAGGCGGAGGGTGCTGCCGCCGGTGCGCCGCAGAACGACGCGGCTGGCGCGGAGTGCTAGAGCGAGCGGACGGGGACGGGGTCGTGGGCGGGGGAGGGGCTGGAGGCGGAGAGGAGTCCTAGAGCGAGCCGTGGGACGTGGGGCGGAAGGCCGGGGACGGGGTTAGAGGCGGTGCGGAGTGCTTGAGCGAGCGGTCGGGGTTGGGGAGGGAGCGGGTGCTGGGGCGGGGTGGAGTAGAAGCTTCGAAGTGGCGCGTGGGGATGGGGGACAGAGGGTAAGGTAATGAGGTGCTCGGCCCCGGGTGGAGGCCCCGATGAGGAACGACGCCAGAGATAATGCGTCCTGTTACGCGTTACCTCCAAATACGTTACGGCTTTGAATGGTGGTGAAATATGACATTAATTAACTAATTTGGTTTTATATTAAATATTACTCACTTGTCTATAGTGAATAGTTAGCATTATAAAGGTATCATAAGGTCCTTTTATTGAAAGTTTTAGAATTTACCTGGCCCTTGTATTGTGATAAGCCAAGTACGCTGGGATTAGTTTTTAATGATAAAATCAGTTTCTAGCGTTGGAATATGGCATTATTTTCAGACACGGAAGTCAAAGAATACGCGTTCTTAGGACATCGGATCACCAATGTTTAATATTCCATGCATGGTGATCAAGTTGTGCAAATGGACACGGCCCCGAACAGATTATGTGCAGAAGGTGTGAAGAGGGCGTTGGATGGTCGTGATCTTTGGAAAGGACGCATGAATTCATTCTCAGAAAGATTATTGTCGCGTGCTCACGTAAGCGGTTGGTGAGGTGCGCTCGGAGTTCCAGTATAGGCTGGGTATTAGGTAAATGATACTGAACTGTGAATTTGTATAGTTTGAAGTTTTAAAGCTTGGTCTTGTGTAAATTGTGATGTTAAATTGTAATTGGGAATTTTGGTACAGTAATAGTCGGAAGTTTGAATTAAGTAGACTCCATGTTTTGAGGAGATATACATTGGGGTAGCTCCGTCGATGGAAGCATTTTCCAATAAGTAGATGAATATAATCTGTTGCGAGGTGTTTCTCATGAAACACAGATAGAGAAAGTCGCGACCGCATGTTAAATTTGTGGGAATATTAAGTTGTATTAATAGCAATCTTTGAGGTGATTCTGGAAGGTTTTTTTCAATTTAGGAAAGGAGGCGAGAATTGGTACAACAAGGATGCCATACATGTACATGACAACATTCTGCTAGTCAGCCGAGAAGCCAGCTATCAAGATTACGATAAAGCTTACGAACTATAGTCAAACCCGAACGGTGGTTTTAATATTTCAAAGTGAAAAGTAATTCTCATGAGAAAGAAAGAACTGTAATATATTCAGGAACAAATGTTAAATTTTTATTGTTGAAAAAGGCTGATAATTTATAGTAGTTGCCATCAATGTAATAATTGATTTCAATCAATAGAACTTCCAGGAATCGTGATTCTGTATAGAATTAGACGTGACGTATAGACGTGACTCTACATATAATCACACATCTAAATGCAGCGCATATTTTTTAACGTTTTAATTCCTGACTCAGACAAGCAACCGTGCAACGTAAAAGAAATGAACTTATCCGCAAGTTGCACCGGCGCTTGAGAAACAGACTAAAAGAGGTTACATATCCAGAGGGCGTCTTGTGTCCTGGCGGAGGGCTGCTGAGTTGGGCTGGTGGGCGGGGCTGCGGGGAACAAGTGCCTGCCGCGTAACTGATCTTGGCTGTCCGGGTGACGCCGCGTCGAAGGCTGTGTTGCCGACGTTTCGACCATCTTTTCGTGGTCTTCCTCAGGGCAGGGCTGGGCACGGAAGCCTTGGACTTCAAGTGCCTGCCGCGCCCGCGGAGGAGCTTCGGTTATTCGAAGACAGGCCTCTCCCCGAACGGCGCCTCCCGCCCCGCTCGGGTCGGCGGAATAGAGCGAGCAGCGCTGCGTCTGGCGTCATGACGCGCGCCTGAGTGCTCGGCGGTGTCGGCGACAGGGCGCACCACACCGCGGCGCGGCGGGGGACGGGGGACGCGGAACGTGGGATGGTGGGAGTGTGGCGAGGCGAGGACGCGGAAGGTGGAACACTACGATTGATTGATTGATTGATTGTTTCGTGTTTCCGGGCGCGTCAACTGCTTTGGTCATTCGTCCCGTTAGTGTAGTGCGTGTTTTATAGCGAGATAGAGCTGACCTTCCCCCGCTGGATGGCGAGATCCGGTGCCGACCTACCGTCGGCTAGAGGGATTTCCCCCTAACCAGGACTCTCCCACCAGCGGGGTACCGCCCCAGCCGGGACAAGCTCTAACCTCCCGACCGCTCTCCCGGAATATGTGGTAGTGTAGTGCATGTGAGTGTAAGTGTGTGTGTGTAAGGGGAGAGGAATAGGAATGACAGATCGCGCGCGGTCCGTAGCCCGTTTGGTAGGGTACTGCTCCGGCATTCGCCTGGTGTTGACCGGCATTCGCTGGTGTGGCATGGCGGAAAGGTGCAGGCGTGGCGAGAACAACTAGAAACAATTCGTGCGGAGACAGTATGACGGGATCGGGGTTAATGGCGTACATGGCGGGAAATTGGCAAGACATGCGAGTTGCTTCGAGGTAAAAGCGTGATGGAGAGGATAATGTACGCAAAGGGTAGGTGGTTCACTAGACAGGGGGATGGTGTGACATGTTGGATGCCGGTAAGTTAGCTTGAAGAGAATGGGTGGGTGGATGACGGTTGTGTGTAACGGAGGTGAGCAGTAACAGAGTGAAGTGGCGTGAGTAGGAGACAGGGAGGTGTCAGGAAAAGAGTGGTCGAGAAAGAAATTTGGAGGGGCCAGTGCTTGGCAGGGTTGCATAAAAAGAGGCGAGACGGTATGCCAAGGCCATGGAATGGCGAGGAGTCTGTTGAATAACATACAGAGGGTGACAAGACACTGATATACAGCGAATGACGGGAGGAAGTATGCATGGAAAGTGGCGTAGCTGGAAGGTAGTGAGCGAGCTGGAAGAGCGCGGGTGAGTTATCCGTATAAGGAAAAAAGGCGAGACGCCGGGAATGCAGGAAAAGAGGCAAAAAATTATGCGTGGCCCGTGGAAAGGCGACGAAACAGTGTGATAACGTGGTGATACCAGAATAAAGTAAAGCAGAACGTAGATATGGAGGGTATGACGAGAGGACGTATGCATGGGAAGTGATGTGGCAGTGAGGTGATTGGAAGAGGCGGGTGCAATTTGGTCGTGTAGAGGTGTTGCTGGGCGGGGTGCAGTAAAAGAGGCGAGGAGATGTGGCGTGGCGCAGGGCTTTGATTTGATTGATTGATTTTTTTCGTGCTTCCGGGCACGTCATCTGCTTTGGTCATTAGTCCCGTTAGTGTAGTGCATGATTTTTCTCCGGAGATGGCAGTGATCTTCCCCCGCTGGATGGCGAGATCCGGCACCGACCTACCGTCGGCTAGTGGGGTTTCCCCCTAACCAGGACTCTCCTAGCCGGGACAAGCTCTAAGCTCCCGACCGATCTTCCGGAACATGTGGTAGTGTAGTGCATGTTAGTGTAAGTGTGTTTAAGGGGTGAGGATAGGACAAGGAAGAGGAAGGACAGATCGCGCGCGGTCCGTGGCCCGTTTGTTAGGGTACTACTCCGGCATTCGCCAGGTGTTGATCGGAGAAACCACGGAAAACTTCCGATCAGAGCAGCCGACCGCTAGAATTCTCCTCCAGAAAGCGACTGAATTCGACCTAGCTGAAGAGCTAGCGTCGAAAATCCTGCCGCCGTGGGGAGTGTAACCTAGGACCTCCCGGTCAGAGGCGCTGCAGTGACATCAGTTGACACACTGAGCTACCGCTCCCGGTGCGTGGCGCAGGGCCTAAAGAGTGATAGGGACAGGACGGGAGCGTGACTGGGTGACGCGAGAGGGCGGATACGCAGCGGGTGAGGTCGAGGCGGAGGCGGCGATTGGCAAAATGAGGGCGTCGATGGGTGGGCGGGGCGGCCCTCCATTCTCACGGCAGCTGCGACGTTGAATTCCCGCTCGCGAGTGCCGGCCGCTTGTGAAGGGGCGTGTGCGCGGGGCGGGATATGGATTCACGAATGAAAAAGCAGGAGATGGCCGGGAGGGGGCGGACCAACTTTCTCGTATGCCTCCAAGTTTATTTGCTCTGATTCGGGGCTTTATGCGTCGATTTCGTACGTCGCCGTATGCTAAAAACTTTCTTGGGGGAAGAACGAAAGAGAAATGTGATAAAGAGAGCGCTGAGGGAAAGGAGAGATTTTCTGGAAAGATGCTCTTTGGTGTGAACTTATTTTAGATCTTACAATCGTATTCAGGAGAACTTCATTATCTCACGTGTTCTACAGAGCTCGATATTAAGTCAGGAAATTCTCTTTAATATTCAATCGGATTATGAAAAAAAGAAAACTGCATGCACTTTAAGACTATAAAATATGTTTTCCTGACCAATTTCATGCAAATTAGGCTAATGAGATACATTTTCATGTGATAAGGATGTGTGGTCGGATATGTTGTTCGTATAACATAGGGTAGGAAAAGGATGGTAACAGCCCGCAAGCAATACGAAACTTGTACGACAATTTTATCGGATTGATTTCGTGAGAATGTTGATTAGCATGACTGAATAAAAATCTTATAAGTTATCTACATTTAAAAAAATAATTATGCAATTGTTTAGATTGAGAAAAATTGTTTCTGGTAAAGATTTCATTGAACTATGATCAACAATGTTACGTGTTTCTCAAATTTCCACATTGTGTCTCCGCTGTTTTTTTGATACCTCATGTACATTTTACATTCAGCTGTAAAGCATCTGCTAATAATAATTCTGCTCCTTTTGTGCATTTCGCATTAGATGAAGATTGTATTTGTTTACATTTACTGCTCTAAACTGAGGATAGAAAATGAACTAAACACTATGAAATGAAAGTGGTAGCAATAATACGATAATATTATGAGGGAATAATAACAATAATAATAATAATAATAATAATAATAATAATAATAATAATAATAACGGTGTTTTAATTGAATCACTTGCAAATACATTATAAAATAGAAGGAATTATGTCAAATGCGAATAACTGGTGTCCCTAGTACCAGCAGGAAGTTGAATGAAAATTATGACTTGGAAATGTCCTTGACGTAGAAAAGAAAAGTTTAATCTAATTCAGTATTATAATATAGTGCTAGAATGGAGAAATAAAGAGGAAAGAACCATGGAGGGGAGAACTGATAATAAAACTTCTTTCGATCTAAACTATTAGAGAAACTAATAAGAGAATGAGAGAACTAATTAGAGGAACTGGAGGTTATTTACAATTTTGCGAAGTGTGTAAAATCATCAAATAATTGTAACCGGGATCTGGAATAGTCGGTCTGATGTTCATTAATAGGAATTATAGGAATTACAAAACGTTCACAAATGAATATGAATGTGTGACGCTGCTTTAATGTAAAACGCGAATGAGAGGAATTATTACTAGTCCCAAGCAGATACTTAGCATGTTAACCTAGCTATTCTGGAATTAGCATGAAGTCTTAATTGCTGTTAACTCTAAACATACCGATGCAAATTAGAACATTTTCATCTATTAAAACACATTTTACTAGCAAAAATGAAATGAAGTGAAGTAATGTTCGAATATTACAAATACACAGTATGGCAAGAGAATTTATATTTAAACCATTTGTCCATAATTTTTATATATTTAAATACGGGTCTACGAATGTTTTTGTACGTAAGTCAATAAGATAGTGTGCAACCATAGACTGCTACTAGATTGAGCTCATTTGAGAAACGCATAAGAGGAACTACGCGAAACTAAGCACAATAGCAATGAATAATTGACTGATTTTTTTTCGTGTTTCCGGGCGTGTCAACTGCTTTGGTCATTAGTCACGTTAGTGTAGTGCATGCTTTTTCTCGGAAGATGGCGGTGATCTTCCCCCGCTGGTTGGCGAGATCCGGTGCCGACCTACCGTCGGCTGGTGGGGTTTCCCCCTAACCAGGCCTCTCCCAACAGCGGGGCACCGCCCCAGCCGGGACAAGCTCTAAGCTCCCGAACGGTCTCCCGGAATATGTGGTAGTGTAGTGCATGTTAGTGTTAGTGTGTATGTGTAAGGGGAGAGGAATAGGAATCACAGATCGCGCGCGGTCCGTAGCCCGTTTGGTAGGGTACTGCTCCGGCATTCGCCTGGTGTTGATCGGAGAAACCAGGGAAAACTACCGATCAGAACAGCCGGCCGCTAGAAATCTCCTCCAGACAGCGATTGAATTCGACCTAGCTGAAAAGCTAGTGTCGAAAATCCTGCCGCCATCAGTACTCGAACCTAGGACCTCCCGGTCAGAGGCGCTGCAGTGATATCAGTTGATGCACTGAGCTACCGCTCCCGGTGGACAATGAATAAAATACACGATTGTCCGTATTGTGGAGAAAGGTAGCGCATTCATAGCTAGCGTACACCAAGGAGAAATTAGCGATGGGAATAGGAAAAAAACTGCCAAAGAAGCTCCTAATGTCAGGCGCAGCGTGAAGGAGATGCGCATGAAAGACGTAGAGGCCCACAAGTTAACATAGAGTTGCAAGCAGCGCCTGAAGTCTAGTTTGCAGAGTCTGAGAGCGCTAGAAACAGCAACCAGGGTCCGGACGAAGTTTCTGCCCTGGCTTCTGAGGGAGCGGAGATCCGAAGGGGATGATCAGTGGAGGGAAGTTAGAGACGATGCATAAACAGGGCGAGTCCAAGGACGTTGCAGCGTGCGGGAGAGTCTAAGCTAAAAAAAGGAAAAGGGAGGAAAGGGAAGAAAGAAGCTGGGGGGGGGCGGTCAGCGAGCTGGGATGCTGTGGATGTGAGGGTGCGCCGTGAAGGGCAGGGGATGAAGGGAGAGAGCGAGCGGGACACAGTGGTCCGGATAGCACCAAAGGGCAGGCTTAACAGACACATTCATCTAAAAGTACTGTTGTCCGTCATTCTCAATTATTATAAACATTTCTTGGCTATTCTTTGACGAACATCATTTTGCACATTCTCATTTTGCTTTCAATAATTTTTAACAATTTTGCATAATGTTAATTTCTAAAAAAAATATTGTTATCAGTCATAAGTGTAATAGCTGAATGGCTCAGAGTTCTTTATAAAAATGATTAACGTTTTAGAGATAAGTGCGTCTAGCCCATTTACGTTACAGTTTCACCTTTTGATGTTTGTTTATTATGTCTTTGCTTTATAACTAATTTTGCCAGTTTATGCCGTCGTTTCCACTGTCTCGTGTTTCAGCTCATGGACTGTCTAATTTAGAGTTCTCCGTCCTCTTCTCCGGCGAATACTTTCTAGTAGTAATATGTTTTGCTCTGGCCCATCCGGCCTTTGACCGGATGATGGATTAAACGGATCCGCCAAATCTGCCACGTATCCGTGTATGGTTGTCTCGTTGGTTTGTGGCGTAAAGGCGTAAAGTAAAGCCGGCTGTCCCATGTTAGTAGATTTACTGCATGTAAAATATCCTCAAGCCTAAAAGAAGCATCTGAGCAAAATTGAGATCCGCCATTTTCGTCGCCCAAGGTAATACCTCCTTTCCCCGCTAGGTGGTGAAAGGAGCGTAGCGAAATTTGCGTGGTCAGGCGGAAGAGCGGGCCTGATGACCCGAGTCTCGCCATGTAAAATAAGGCATTAACTAACTAACTAGCTATACATGAGTATAGCTCTGAAGAAGGCCACAGCAAGATGGCCGAAACGTCAGCTCCATCGACCATCACGCGGTTAATCCCGGACAGCCAAGAATTCAATGACTCCGGCCGCGGAAGCCTACGACTCTATATTCTGTTTGTGTGGTTTCGGTCCACTGTCCGGTGTCAGTGGCTCCGCCGGCGGCGGCGGCGGCGGCGCCCGGCGGGGCCGCATCGCAAATCCGCTTACGGTCTCCATTTCGCCCTATTGTGCGCGCGCGTCTGAAGCGAAGGAAGGCGCCCGGGATCCCACGCCCACCCGCGCCCACCGGAGCCCTCTGCCGGCCGAGGACGACTTCAAGGACGCAGTGCCTCCACCGTCCTTCCCAGCTACCCCTGCCCACGAAGGTCTCCCCTCAGATTTCTGATTGCTGAGCTGGGCGGTAACGTAATTTATTTCTTGTGATGTGGAAAACTTTGGTAGTTATACGATAAAGCGAAAGTAAAAAGAGGTTTCTGCAAAACAAAAATGTCGTCGAAACCGAAAGTATGGTTTATGGCTGTAGATGAAAATGAGATCATGTTTGCAGTAAATGGGTTTTCGACATATACCAACAGTATGATGTCACAAATTCGGGAGGTCCAGAAGAACTTCAAGGACCTCTGGTTGCCATCTTCTGTGTAAGGCTCCTCGGCAAGTTTTTAAAAGCAACCGCCCACCAGATTTCTGATTGGTGTTCTGCTCGGTAATGATATATATCTGTTATGATGTGGAAAACGTGTTTGTCCGATATAGCGGTGATAACGGGGGGGGGGATAATGAAACCGAACGTAAAACGCTTCAGTGGATAGGAACTGTGCCGAAGATGATGTTGCTTTCACTGAAAGACTCACTTGAGCCTTTTCTCCCCTGGTATAAAATATGCTATTGTCAGGAAAAAAAACCTTTCAAGCAACGTTCATTTGTTTTTCTCACAAGAATCTACACCTAACAGATTTCTTTGCAATCCCCCTCCCAAAAAAATCTGGTACTTATGGGCTCGCTGATAGCGTAATCTCTTTTTTGTTGTACAAAACTTTGCGATCTGTACGTTAAAACAAAAGTAACGAAACTCTCGCCAAAGCAAGAAATGGAAGTTTCTGGATAAAAATTAGTTTCTTCCCTGAACTACGTCATTGAGATTGCACTCGCTCATACATATTTCGGTGGTGAGAACTAATATGCTAAAAACATACCAATTCTAAAGCACATTTCGGCATGAACAATGATCATTATTGTGCATTGTATATTTTACAAATAAAAAAGTCATGTATGCAAGTTTTACAATATAATAATCACATGTTTTACAACGTGATAATCACTATACATTCATATGAAGAAGTCGTCACAGAATAAGTAATAAAAGATTCCGTGCTCATTTCAGTCGGTCCGAATCGTAGGCGTGACAAAAATATGAAATGAATTGGTTCACATTTTTATAAAATATTATTATTATATTTTTAAGTCTCTCGCCTAGCGAGGTGCCATACAGCCGACACCGGGACCTTTAGAGAACCAAGGTGCCTGCTTCGCTTGCAAACTCAGGCGGTCAGGATTCGACGGTGAATCAGGTGATTAATAAAAACTTCCTCACGATGCGTGCAGTACTCAGGAGAACAGCCTTTTGCATTGTATGAATGTGCCAGTTGTTAAGGCCAAGCCTTGTAGACGATGAAGTTAGTTTTTCAGAGACCAGTCCATTTGAAGAGATAACCACAGGAACTACTTCAACAGTTACTAACCGCCACATGTCGCTTTGTTCAATAGCCAAGGCCTGATATTTTCGCTCCTTCTCGGCAATGGAAGCGGCTATATTTCGGTCTAGAGGGATAGCTATGTCAACTATAATCCCTTTCTGTGAAAACTTGTCGACCCATATTATGTCAGGTCTGTTGGCTTCGACCCTGCGATCAGTGGTGATGGCAACATTCCACAAGAGCTTCCACCGTTTCGTCTCCAGAACCGAATCCGCCTTGAACTTGTAGCATGGAACCTCGTTCTCTACCATCTCTGACTTTGCAGCCGGGGCCTGATGGACAACCGCAGCGACGTCATTGTGCCGACTCAGATATTCTGTTTGTGCCAATGCAGAACACCCGCCCATTATGTGTAGGAGGGTTTCGCCGGGTTGATTGCAAAGTCGGCAGCGGTCCTCTCTACACTCATATCCCCAATCACATACCTTTCGTTATTATTATTATTATTATTATTATTATTATTATTATTATTATTATTATTATTATTATTATATTATTATTATTATTATATTATTATTATATTATTATTATTATTATTATTATTTATTGTGAAATTGTGCCGCCTGACGCAGGCCGCCTCTGCCGCCCTCAGTACCGCTGCGCCAGCGTGGACAAGATGTCACAAATTCAGTTACAATTCGATTTACGAAGTTGTCTTGACCTATTGCTGGTAGAGAGAAACAGTGCTAAAAGCTGTTACTTCACTATTCTAAATAGTTGTTACACAGACTATTTAGAATGTATTACTTTGGCTGATGATTGTACTGTAATAGCGCAATAGTTATTGATAAATCTAAGAAGGCCCGGCAAATGTTTCATAAAGAGCATGTAAAGCTCCTACCAAATAATACGCTTCGTAACAGCAAAGCTCTAAAGTCGGTAAGGTACTCAGTATGGTTATTTATCTAAAATACCATCATGCACTTGAACTGTGTTAAATAAATAGAAAATTGTCCAACATTCAATTTATTAAATTTCGCAAAGTAATTTATTAATATGTTTTGTTATAATTATAATTCGATGACGTGGAACAGAACAACGTATGTTAAACAAATTTATGATCCTGAGATTCATTGTGAAAGATAATTGTAATGTTTTGAGTTTTCGCGTTGGTGTTGTAAGCGCTCATTTAGAGACTACGTTTGTGTCTCTTTTTATTAAAATCCGAGAGCAACATTTCTGTTCCAAGAAAATGCATGAAACTGCCTTTCATTTCGGGGTTATTTATATGACTACATCTCTTTTCTTCACTTCCAGAGCTTCCGTACATGTCTTTCAAGTGACAGATTTTTTGTATCTTCCTCTGAGATAAAAAAATTCAAAATGTCATTGTATATTCTTTCATTTGCGACAATTCAGCAAAAATGTGACGTTCGCCAACATCATTAAAGCTACATCTATTCGCAAACCGACACGAGTCACAATAAGATCTTATATTTTGAGGACTTTTTATATACATATTTTAAATAATTTACTGCTTCTTGGCAACATGACACTAAGAGCACAACGTTCATTACTTTCGAAATGCACTCATGAGCGCAGCGTAGCCGACGACAGAAAGATAAACAGGCTTCGCCTGAGAATCGCTCTTTACGTTCCCCGCAAAGCGCGATGCTTTGTGTTTCTTGGTCACGCTTTTTGATGCCGCAGAAAGAAGTAGGGAGTTGTTTGTACAGATGTTCCACAAACGCTCCAGACGAAAGCAGTCCTTAAACGTGTAGCGGGAACGCCATCATTGCTCAGGATTTTTTTCTTCCATTTCGAATATCCTCGAGCGAGGCTGATGCCCATGCATGATTTTGTAATTTTATGCCTAATGTACTTATTAATCAATTATTTATTGAACGTTTATTTAACTTTTTTATTAGATGCTGATTTGGCCATATAGGATTCAATTAAACATTGGTGTTTCTCTAATACCACTCTAGAAACGAAATATTGTACTGTGTTTCTGAAAAACCATTACGTCTTGAGCAGCGATAGACAGAAAAGGATTATATTTTACTATCACCTTGCTAGTGCATTGCGCATGTGGTTGTTGGGTTTTATACTAGTAGTATACGTATTGTTATTTTCCCTTTTAGACTGGGCAAACTATACCCATGATTTCATAATGAAATTCTTCTCATAAATTGCAAAATAATCATAAATTTTGTGCATTCTGCAAGTCTTGCGCTCGTTTCCCCTGGTCGAGTGAAACATTAATTTCATGTGTAGTTTTTTAACAGCTATCATTCCAGTAATTACGAGTTCAATATTGCATCATAGTTTTCGCATGGTCAACTGTGCCATTTCCATCTTTGTAATCGTAAACGTTTATCGTGATCCAGTAGAGCATTGATAGAATATTCATTTACTACCAATTGCTTTCACAGTCACACTAGTTTTGCTATCATTCTCACATTATCTTCGGACGCATGTGCATCGCATTAACAACTAAATTCATAGTCGCTACAATTCTTTGTCACTCTGAACTTTACGTATGTGTAGTAAATGTGAATTTAAATATATATATTTTAGTATTCAACTTACAAGCTTCCACCTGCAGTTTTTCATTCATTTTTGATTTTCACTTCTTGTTACTGGCAGTTCTCATCAGAACTGTGTCCTTTTTCACAACATTCCATCAATATGAAAAACATGGCCTAACTTTTAATTTATAACACAGAGTTTGGAATGTAGGTGTGTATACTACAAGAGTGTCTAGAGCAAACTAAGTATTTCAGAACTCACACTTTCTTATAGTGATGCCGATTTGGAAATATTCAGTTCTAGTGACAGTACTTTTTGCTTAAATGTTATAAATGAAAATAGTTTGTTGTGTTTCTTGCAACAATTTTGCATTCCACCGGAACTACTTAAAGATTAACTCCTTCCATCACTTGACTCTCGTCCCCTCCTGGACAATATTCATAGCCCTCCACTTCTCGAGGCAGTTCGTTCCATCAGCTGCCGCCGCTCTCAGCACCTCGGGGCTGCCCGGGCTCGCGTCGCCGCCCCCACCCCACTCCGCCTGGAAGCGCAACTTGGCGCGTGCTTCGCTTTGTTTAAAATTAAATAGGCAGCACGACGCCCGCGCCCCACCTCACCCCGCCCACCCCGCCGTCCACCCGGGCCTGCGCGCCCCCGTCCCGCCCCGCCCCGCCCCGCCCCGCCCCGCCCCGCCCGCCCCGCCCCGCCTCGATTCGCTGCTTGCTCCGCTGGCCTCCGCAGCCCCTCTCCCTGACCCATCCTTCTCGGCTGCCAAGCCACGCACCTACCCTGCTTCTCCGCCCTTGGTCAACTCCACGCACTGCGTCACACGATTACCACGACAATGATAGGGCACCCCAATACCAGGTGAATGAGGGAGCAGTACCCTAACAAACGGGCCACGTACCGCGCGCGATCTTTCCTTCCCTTCCCATACCCTATCCTTATCTCTTACTTTTACACACTTACACTTATATGCACTACACTAACAAATACGACACACCGGGAGACCGGTCGAGAGCTCGGAGCTTGTCCCGGCTAGGTCGGTGCCCCGCTGGTGGGAGATACCTGCTTGGGAAAAACTCCGCCGGCCGACAGGTAGGTCGCGCCGAATCACGTCATTCAGCGTAGGAAGATCAGCGCCAACTTCTGAGGGAAAAAAAAACATTTGCTACACTTACGGGGCAAATGATCTTATCAGTTCAAGCGCTCGGAATCACTAATCAATCACTCGAGCACCCCACCGATGTCCCCCATTCCCCCACTGCCTACACCACCCCGCATACTTCAAAGCTCACCCGCTTCGCAACCCTCCCGACATGGAAACTAGCTCTGCCCCCGATCACCATCTCTCGCCGACCCCCGTCCCTCCACGCCTTCCCTACAACTCGGTTTGCCCTTCCCACTCAGCCCTCAGCCTGTCCTACCTACTTCATCCGTGACGACTCGCCTCGACCCTTTCCAACTCCCGTCTTTTACCTTCCCCTCCACCTCTCGTCTTTTCCGTAACTGGGTGTCGTCCTGGGCCCCCCTCCCACACTTTCAGGAGACTCGTCAGCATCCTCGTTTTGCCTCAAACCCTTCCCCGCCCCCACCTCCGCCCCGCTCCGGCGTCGGTCCCCGCCCTGCCCTTTACCTTCGCCCCCACCCGTCGTCGCCTTTTCCCTAACTAGGCGCCGACCTGGGTCCGTCCTTTCCCTCATTTTCTGTAGGCCCGCTCGCGTCCTCGCTCTACCTCATCCCCTTCCCCGCCCCCGCCCCCGCGCCTGGCGGCTGTCGCCCGGTCGCTCGGGGTGATGCATGGCACGCCCTACCTGCTGTGTTGTTTCCCCCGGCGGGGAGAGGCGGGGCAGGGCGAGGCGAGACGCAGGCAGCGCCTCCGAGAGGCGGCGGCGGCATAAAAACTGCATTAAAACACCCGAATTCTCGTTGAGCGCCGCCTGGGGACGCGCGTGATTCACGAGCCGGAGGGATTTGGGGCGCGCAGCCCCAGGGCGGGGGGCGGGGCGCCGGCGGCCACGGAGGCGGAGGCGCTTCTGGCCCTGTGGTGGGGGGCAGGTTACCGAACTCGAGGCACCTTCATTTTTCATAATTTCTATTTGCTATTTACTTTGGATAACGCGCTTTTATTTAGCTACTATTGGTTTATATTGCTTGGTGGTGAAATCATGAACTCACTCAAACGTGTTAAAATATGAGTACAATTGCTTAAAAAGTCTTAATGCGGATGCATTTTCTTCTTTTTCTGGTTCAACGACACTTACAGCACAAACACAGCACAACGACACTTACAGCACAACGACACTTACAGCACAACGACACTTACAGCACAACGACACTTACAGCACAACGACACTTGCAGCACAACGACACTTGCAGCACAACGACACTTGCAGCACAACGACACTTGCAGCACAACGACACTTACAGCACAACGACTTACAAAGCAAAAGTGTATCGTTGAGCGAGAAAAAGAAGAAAATGAATCCGCATTAAGCCTTTACCACATTAGACCACATTAAGACTTCCCTATATGGAAGGAAGGATCACGCGCGACTCGTATTCTGGATGCTGCTTCGGCATTCGACTGGGAGCTATCAGGGAAACCACTGATCTGAGGCCACAAACTCACTTCATGCTAAACGCTTCACACAAATCTCAGACAGCTGGTGGGAATCCAGCGCACGACCTCCCAATAACCAATGCGCTCGAGCCGCAAGGCGATGCCGTAACGCACGTGTTGGTCTTCGTTTGGATTCTGCAGGCTTGTTGATAGGTGTTGCAGTCATGAGATGAAACGTTATCATATGAATATAACTTCAAAACAGTTATCTGTAATGCGTATTCATACACAAACAAAATACAACCATATAATAATATAAATAATAATGAACAAAAATCAAATGATCCTATATGTACAGACACTTGTACACATATTCATTCTTGCGCGTACTTCATAAACACCTATCTTCACAACTTTTCATATATTTGTACTTCACACAAAGAAATTTACATGCATATCCTCACGTAAATATAGATCTACTCACATGTATACCTATTGGTGCAAACGTACATTACACTTTGCTTCACGTAACTACTTCATCTGAAGCACAAAAATTAAAGTGCTATTTTCTTATATTTGCATATCATTTGTGTAGTTTTTTTAAGTCAGAATGCATGCGATACTCTTTTTGGATTATTGTAATAATATGATAACAAATTGATAAATACTTAGGAACTCTTCGACAATAAGTTTCAATTTTAAAGTAGCTTATCCATCCTTTTTGAGAAGTTTACAACGTCCAGCACAATATTATTTTTATTTAGATTAGGATTCGCTTACGTTCTCACATACACTATATACACATACACTTTCTTGCCCTCCCGACGTAATGAGACCCGCTGAACGGTAATTTTAAAGCAGTCCAATCTTGTTTTCTTCACTTCTGCATGTATAACAACTGAATGTTTAATTAGCTCGGCCTATCAATGAACTCTTGATATATGAATATGGTGTTTACCAATGGGTATTTTTTAATATATTTTTCAATTTTTCTGCATTGTATTTATGATCCAAACATTGAATTGAATTTCCCAATGTCGTCTCGTACCCTTTTGTGGAAGGCACTTTAGATTGCTATTGTGAAAGTTGCATTAGAACTCCACGTTCTTGCAGAGGGCCGTCTGGGGACGCGAAAAGATTCACGAGCGAGGGAGGATCCGGCGGTGAGGTCAGGGATCACGGGGCGGGGAGTTCGTTGAGGATTTGGAGGGGATGGGGACGTTCTGCCCTTCTGCAGAAGGCCCTTCTGCGCAGTTGCAGGTCGATCCTTCCGAAGACGGATGGTGGCCCCTGAAGGGCGCGGTGTGTTTCATCGGCTATCGTGAACCCAAGCTGCGGTTTCGAAGGCTTGTCATAACACTGTCGAAGTCTGCACTGCACGCCAGATTGGCGTGATATATGTGTAAAATATTAACAATTTACAGACTAGATGTGGATTAAAGTTTGAAGTACATAGTGCTCATATTTTTTAAATAACTTTTTCAATTATGGATCAGTAAATGAATAAATGTGTACATGGTTTTAATTAATAGTAATGTGTGTTGTGGGTTGCATGTGTACATTATGTTTTAATAATTACTAAATAGGGTTGATCTCTACCACAATTTCAATCATTTTCGATCATAGTCAGCGCACATATCTTTCAAACAATACCATACTTTTATAAAACAGCTCAGTTCTTTGTCTCTAAAAGGGATCTCTGCAATAGATATAACACACTGGTGAGTCATTTCATGCGGTAAGAAAGAACACACAAACGTTTTTTTCTCTGTTAAGGGAACAAATGTTTCCTATATCAATTTTTGTTATTGCACAGCAGTTTATCGACTATTTCTCTTCTATGATCTTCAGAAGGTTGAGCTTAACGTGCGTCGAAGAGCTGAGTTCATTTCTAAGTATTGTCCTAAAAACAATTCTACCTTTGTTGAACTATCTAAGAAATCCGAGAATTTCTGTGTTGCAGGAATTGAGGTCCATAATACCTCAGCAATCTATTGATAGAGGACTCGCCTTTTCCTTGAACATTCGGCCGTGAGAACCTTAACCCGATATACAGCCTTCAGAATTGTTTATGATTGCAAATGACTTTCTGATTGCGAACGACTTTAATTAGACTACAATAGCGCTTAGCACTTTTTCTCATGGTAATGCGCGTGAAGTTGCGATGGCATTGCGATGACAGCTACGACGAAATTGGAAAATCAAAAACACTTTATTTGGAAATTTATGCTTCTGATATCAAAAGGGTATAGGGATACTGTTATAATGGACACGCTGATTTGTTGTTTTACCGTATGAAATGATCGGTGTATGATTCTTCCCTACCCAAACGATATTTTTATAGGATTTGATGCTTGGAGAGCTGTAGTGTATTTCTACATTGCAGGGAATTAGCTTTCTGGGGGAGTAATCTGAAATCACGCGCTGTCAGAGCGCGTAACTCCTGCTGTCGCCCGCAAGGAGGGGGGAGGGGAATTCGCGAGGGAGGGCGTGGCGCTGCTCGCTGCGAGGGGGCGACGAGTGATTCAGCGGGTCACGTGCCGCCTTGCACGCCCTCCGGTGACCCGCTGCCCTCTTCTCCGCCTTCACTCCCCTCCCTCCCCTCTCGCTCAGACCCTCCCCCACCCCTCTCGCCCAGACACTCCCCTCCCCTCTCGCCCAGACCCACCCTCCCCTCTCGCCCACACCCTCCCCTCTCGCCCAGACCCTCCCCTCTCGCCCAGAACCTCCCCTCTCCTCTCGCCCAGACCCTCCCCAACCCCTTTCGCCCAGACCCACCCTCCCCTCTCGCCCAGACCCACCCTCCCCTCTCGCCCAGACCATCCCCATCCCCTCTCGCCCAGACCCTCCCTTCTCGCCCAGACCCTCCCCTCCCCTCTCGCCCAGACCCACCCACCCCTCTCGCCCAGACCCTCCCCGTCCCCTCTCACCCAGGCCCTCCCCCTCTTCTCTCGCACAGACCTTCCGCTCCCCTTCTTGACCCTGTCGCCCGTCCTGTTTTGCCCCTTCGCTTCTGTCCTTTCCCCTCAGCATCCGTCCCATACGGCTAGTTCATTCCTTTCTTCCCGACTTATCCCAACTTGTCCCGTCCCTTTGCTTCCCTCCCCTTCCACCCCGCCCCTCCCGTTCAGGGCCTCGACGTCTCGCCCCTCCCTTCCGTTCTTAACCTATCCCCTCCCCTCACGTCCCGTTGCTTTCCGTCGCCTTTCCTCTCGCCCCCACCCCTGCACTTGCCGAATCCACCCTCGTTATCCGCGCCCCGGCCGCCGGCTGAGACACGCCCTGGAGTTGTGTTTGGAGTTGTGCCAGCCCCGGGGAGAGGCAGTCTATCCGCGCGTGAAACAGGGGGTTTTGTGTCCGATGCTGCTGCTGCTGGTTGGAGCTCCAGTGGCGTATCCAGGTGCTTAGGGGTCATCCCCAACCAAATCAGGGTGACTGGCAGTTAGCAAATCAGGAAATCATCAGGATGTTTGATGTGGCATGAAAAAGTCACACACCAGTAAAAATATTTTGTTCATTCACTAGGAATATTAACATCCGGTTTGTATATGCTCTGAAGAATTCCAATTTTTTAAAGTCTTTATTGTCTTTATTGTATTTTCAATGCTTCACAATGATTCTCGGATAAAACAATATCTGAGGATCTGAACAATATCTGAGGAGAATGGAAGATCTGTTTTATTTGATCTCCCATTAAGACACCCACGAAGACAAAATTACTTCATAAAAGCTTGGAAAATGCGTATGAAATGGGGGGAAACAAAACCACGATTTATTAGGCATTTGGCAGTTCTGAAAGAGAACTTTTATAGTCTACAAACTAATTCTTTGGATTTCACTATCACTAACGGCAACTAAATCAATATGTTTTATACTTTTTTACATTTGCTAAAAATCAGTTTCTACGTAATAAAACTTGTTTTAAAATTGGGAAAAGGTAGGGAGGTGGAAAAAAAAGTTTTTCAGAGTAGAACGCCATGAAAGAAATTGGTAAATAGTCTTGCATATCATCAATTGAAATTACTTTTTCACTAAAAATAGTGTTTTAGGATGGAAGAACGAGTACCATGTTCCGAAAATGAAGCCAAGAGCACTAATACCCAATACATTTCAGAGCATCAGGGGCAAATACTACTCGAAGCATTGTAATCAAGAATCAGCGCGATGGCAATCAAATACTGAAAAATTCGACGAATCTGTTCACATTGAGTCGTAATTGAAAATTATTGGACAATGAATACCAACGATACAGGAAACAGACTAGCGCCCCTCTTGTTTTCGCCTGCAATATCCTTGCGGACCAGCTTCACGGTACTCGCACCATCCTATTACCACCGGTGATTGCCTCAGCCGAACGGATGGGAGGAAAGGGTAGCTTGGGAGTGATGGGGGTGGAGTGATGAGATCGGGGAAGCGGGGCTCGGTTGGAATAGTGGATGCGGGCTGTGCGTTTTCGGGCGAGGGGGGAGGGGGAGCAAAAGGGATAACGGAAACAAGCGCGGAGTGGTACGCGTAAGGTGAATCTGCGAATTGGGGTCGCGAACGGCGAGAGGAACGGGTGAGGGAGATTGATGGGCGAAATGGTGATTTCTCGAGAGTAATGGCTTGAGGCTTGGAGCTTCCTAGAATCTTTTAGGGAATGGCACCGAACGTGATTTTCCTGTTATGAGAAAGAAGGTTCCTTGATATCCACTTAAACTACAATTTACTGTCAGCAAGAAAGTTATTGATTTCTTTTGTAGGAATGAAAGAAAATGTGCTTTGCTGCACTTGTGATCAAGAGAAATCTGTTCTCAAAGGTTTAGATCAGTGGCTAAAAAGATGTTCAATATATAATTTCATGTTTATGTTGACTTATTTGTCGTTATTGCGAAACATTCTATAGTTGAGGTTGGCTCGTTTTATGTTGGTTTCATTCTTTACAGTGTAGTCAATGAAGACTCACTGTGTAGACAAGGTCAATATTTTTCGTTTTATTTCTATTGTTTTTTATTATTGAGTCAGTTTTGTATAAGAGCAAATTTTCTAGGAAATTTGGATCACGTTGTAGGATAAAACATCAGTGTTCAGTCATCCTGCATGCCTGATGCACACCTGCTATAAGCTGTCTGATAATCCACTCCTCCCTAGATGAAATTTCTCTTACAATCTGACGATATGTACGTTAGCAGTGAAAGCTCGCTAGGTATCTGAATACATGATCATCTAGTTGCTATATTTTTTTTATTTTGCTACTTCAGTTCTTAATACCGTGTTGTACATTGAGCGTTCATTGGGTAATTTGGTATACTGATAATTTCTGATTTGTTGCCATGGTTCTGTTTGTATTCAATATAAAATAACTCGAAATACTTTTGTAACCCAACACGTTTGAATGGTGGCATGTATTGAAGACATGTTTAAGATTAGCGAGGCTCCTGTACCCTGCATCTACGAAAGCACACCGTGGGCTCAGAAGCATCCTGGGGCCACCAATGGAACGCAGGCTAAATGCGGTGCGCTGGCAGCGGGGGAGTAGGAGTAGGAGTGGGCGGGGGCGGGAGGCTTCCACGCCGGGGACGGCACGGGGGCGCGGAGGAGAGGCAGCGGGGCTGAGGATGAAACGGGGATGAAACAGTCAGGCGGCGCTGCGGAAAAAAAGGCCACCGTGAAGCGGGGCGAATGGCGGTAGAACGGCAATATAGAACGATTTCCCTAAGGATGAGCCAAAGTGACAGTTCGCGAAAACAAGTGAACATCACATGATTTCAGAGAAGTATCCCTCCGCTGCGACAGCTGTTCAGTCACGCCCCTTCGTAAAGTGATAATGGCTCCTGTGAAAACATCCCAATGAAGAAGTCTAAGAGTTTCGCGGAGGTATATGCACGTACGTGAGTCCGAGAAATATTTAAATTTATTACGTATGTGGAAAATCTCTTAACATGCTCTCACAATCAGTAAAAGACAACTGCCACGAATGTAAATAGAAAGAAAAAATGATTTTAAGCCGGAAACACGTGCACCGGTACGCATCTCGCATTCAAGTCTCGGTTTTAAAATAAACATAATATTTATCACACAAAAAGTAAATTCAATGTAATATATAAAGAAAAAAATAATTTTTACAGAAGAGTACATTACACTGCACTTCCTAATATCAATTATTTCTCGCAGCGCACTATATTTTTGTCGGACAAGGACACCACAAAAGGAAGTGTTGAAGCTATTTACAAATTAGCCAACTGCAAACGAACGAATGCGAGAAAGGGAGTTTAATGGGCTCGAGGGCACAACGACCACAGAACCTTCAGTTATGTTGCCAGCACTAGCTGTCACTTTGGCTCATCCTTAGGAAAATCGCTCTATAGTACAGGGAGGCAGGAGGCGGCGACGAAGGGTACAGCGAAGGAGAGGAGCGGTACCCGGGGATGGAGCGGGCGACGGAGTGGATGGTGGATTGATTGGTTCTGTTGTGTTTCATCAACCGCTACGATCCTTAGTCCAGCAAGCGAAGTGCATGTTGTACCCTGAGAGGTGGTGTTACCCCCTCCCCCTGCTGGTACGTGAGATCCGGTGCAGACCTATGCGTCGGCATGCGATATTTTCCTCCTCGAGGTACAACCTCTGACGGGGCACTGGCCTAGCTGGGACAAGCTGTAAGCTTTCAGCATGTCTTCCGGCATTTGCGGTAGTGTAGTTCATTTAATTCCGTGTGTGTCTGAAAGGGGATAAGTATGAAAAAGGAAACCGCGCGATCCGTGACCCTTTTTGTAGAGGCACTGCTCCCGCATCCTCTGGTATTAATGAGAGAAGCTGACCGCTAGTATTATCATCCGGACAGCGTGACTGAATTCGACCTAGCTGTTTATTAATTCGCGTCAAAAATCCTTCTTCGTCAGGGCAGGATTCAAACCATGTACTGCGATTTTTACATTGCTGCCTGCGACATTTTATCAACTGTTACGATGCCATCCAATCGGGACCTTACATCTCACTACAGTGAGACACAGGTCACTGATGGCGTTCAACCTTCCGATTGGATGACACCGTAACAGCTGACTTACTTTTGATCGATTGATTTTTTCGTGTTTCCCGGCGCGTCAACTGCTTTAGTCATTAGTCCCGTTAGTGTAGTGCATGTTTTTCTTCGCGGGAGATGGCCATGATCTTCTCCGGATGGCGAGATCCGGCGCTGACCTGCCGTCGGCTAGTGGGGTTTTCCTCAGCCAGGTATCTCCCACCAGCGGGGCACCGCCCCAGCCGGGACAAGTTCGCGCGCGGTCCGTGACCCGTTTGTTAGGGTACTGCTCCGGCATTCGCCTGGTGTTGATTGGAGAAACCATGGAAAACTACCGATCAGAGCAGCTAGAATTCTCCCGACGACTGAATTCGTCCTAGCTGGAAAGTTACTGTCGAAAATCGTGCCGCCGTGGGGAGTGTAACCTAGGATCTCCCGGTCAGAGGCGCTGCAGTAACAACAGTGGATGCACTGAGCTGCCGCTCTCGGTCTGGCTTACTTCATAGGTAAAAATCGCAGTGAGAGACGCTGCAGTGAGAGCAGTTGTTGCTCTGAGTCGGTACGCGGCCGGAGGAGTTGGGTCAGGGGTGTGGGACGAGGCGGGGGGCGGCGCCAGGCGAACGTGCTCGCGCTATCGCTCCCGATAACGACGCCCTGCGCGCGCGGGGGCGGGGTCGTGGGTGGAGGGGGGGCGGCCGCGCGCGTGGCGCGGGTGGCGGGCGTGGGCGATAGCGGCCCAGGCCGGAAGTGGCGTCTCCAGGGAGGAGGCTGCGGCGGCGCTGGAATGCCCTGGTGCATTGTGTCCCCGCCCCCACCCCCGCCCCGCCCCGCTGGACCCACCAAGTGGTTGCCTGGGCCCTCTCGTGCCCGCCCCCAGGGGGGTTGGCGGTGTCTGTGGTTTCGTAATGATATAGCGTCTTGAAGTATTTATTTCTGTTTTATCTATTCCCTTTTGAACGTTTAAAGTGGGTGGTGGGAGAAGGTTTCAAATGAATCAACTAATTTTTAATGCTGCTTTCTTCCTAGAGCGGTAAAATCACGTGGTTGCTTCATACCTGACGTGGAACCGTATTTGTTTTTCAGAACAGTGTATATTTGTTTATATTAAAGTTTAAAAAAATATTTTGGTTTGAAAAAATTTTTCGAATACATAATCATTGTTTTTTTCACTTTTGAAAAAAAACTATTTTTAGAATCGCATGTTAAACAAATATAACCTAATATTATTTTATTAGCCCAGAGTGGCACCACCAACCCGAAACCGACGTGCGAGTATTTTCATGTTAAAAATTTTATTTGCAAATTCATAATGAAAATACATTTTAATCATACCATAATATAGTTGCTGGGTTCGTCTATTTTTAGGCGTAGAAAATTAATTGAAAAACCGTCGAATAAAATACTTGTTTATTTAATGAAATCTTACACTTTTACTCTTCATTTTATCATGTATATTTTCCTTCTCACATAATCTCTCTCTTACTTGTTTCTCACCCTGATTAAATGCGGTTTGCATGATACTCGATAATATAAAACCACATTTATTTTCTAAACTTATTCCAGAATATCCTGGAGGGAACCGGGCAAGAATTGTGCCAATGAATTGACCAATGAATTTGTCTTACCGAGAGGAATTGCATGAGCTATTGATTATCTCTATAGGTGCCCATACGTCTACCGAAAAGGGTTTTAGTTACATCAAAAAACAAAACAAAAAATTTCAAATAATTCTTAAAATCTTCTGAATGTATTGGCAAAAATTGAACAGTTTCCTTCCAGGGCCCATCGAAAGACACCTCATTTGTCTCTATTGTTGCACCGCTAGGGGTGAGTGCCGGCCGGACAGACACTAACGCATGTTACACGATTGCTGTAGGTTTATAAAGACACGAAATAAACCGCGTATTAAAACTTCAAATACCTCTAGAATCTCGCCATAAGTTTTCAAGATCATAAAATCACGAACCTATTTATAACCCATTAATTACCCACAATTATTTTCAAAATTTTTTGAGTGCAAATACTATCTCCCATCAAAACATTTCTTCCTTCAGTGCTTTCTCTCATACCTTGAATTCTTTGTTTTCCATTTTCTTCTTGCCTTTCTTTTACCCGCCTTGCAAGTGTTCTACTTTATAGAAAATCACCTGACTTGTGGAATTAGGTTTTTCATTATTGGATACTTTCGTTCTGTTCGCATTCTGTGTACTCTTAACATTTAATTTTGTTCCTTAAATTCCAACGAACTTGAACTCGGTACATGCAGTTTTTAAATTCACTGTTCGTTTTAATTAAATAAATGTTAATTTGCGTGTGGCCAGAGAACTAATTTGTTCTTCATTTGTTTCAGGTAAGCGAGTGGAACAACTAGCCGCCACTGTTAATGGCCTCTTCTTGAAGGTTAGAATTCTGATTTGATAAAACTCGTACATCAACAACTACACGGTGCGTAAATACTTTTCCCTAGTTTTTAAAACTTTACGTATGATGTTACTCTATGAAAATCTTTGGTTTGTATTTCACCTTTCATGTAGCGGATTGCCAAGTCACAATTGAAATTGGAAAAATGGGAAAAATAAATTTATTTAAAATTGTACTTCACAGAATGATAACAGACGCACCCGATTTCACTATGCAGCGTTAATCACCCATGTTCAAGATCAATTCTTTGACCGCTTGAAGTGAATGGATACGGTACTCCCGCCTTAATTACCTCAGTTACCGCGTCGACCCTATCGACTTAGGTAGCTCTAGGTATCATTTGATATCACTTCAGTGCATCTGACCGAAGGATAATAGGTTCGAGAGAGGACGATGGCAGATTTTTCGACTATAGCTAGACAGCGAGCTCGACTTCAACCGCTGAATTGAGGGGAATTCTGGGGGCCGGCTGCTCCAATCGGTAGTTTTCCGTGGTTCCTCCGATCAACACCCTAGCAGTACCCTAAGAAACGGACCACGGACCGCGCGCAAACTTTTCTTCCTCTTCCTTGTCCTTTTCTTCACTCCTTACTTACGCACACGCTCACACGCACTACACTACCACATCGTATGTCGGGAAATCACCCGGGAGCTTAGAACTTGCTCCGACTGGGGACGGAGCCGCGCTGATGGGAAATACCTGGTTGGGGAAACCCAGTACGTCGATGTGTAGGTCACATCCAGTGGAGGAAGTTCACCGACATTTATTTATTTTACGTCAAAAAACAGTTAAAACTGCGTATGACGTGCTATGGGGAGAAGTGAATTGTGTACACATTTTCAAAATTCTGTGATACCTACACGAAGTCTTATACTACTTGGATTTTGAATGAATGGAGGGGGAAAAAACTCCCATGAAATAAAATCTATTTTTAAGGACAAATAAGCAATACATTTTGGGCTCTTATCCATGTTGTCTCGTGATAAATGTCCGACATGTCCCGTGATAAAACATGCACTACGCTCTCGGGCGTGGACGCTCCTGTAAACACTAATCGCTCAATTAATTAGCGTCGATCAGTTATTTTATTGCATTATCGTTTCAATTGTAAACATGAAACATTATCATCAGCTTAAATGTTCCGCGAAAGAAGAGCGGGTGGTCGTAAGACACCGCCACAATTAACCACGCGACCGCCGGCGCAGCGCCCTTTCAACCGCCCCCGGGCGGCGTCATTACCCTGGCCACCGCGGCGGCTTCGTCTACCTCTGGCGCGCGGGGACCCACGGGCCCAGCGGCTAATGAGCGCTATTCAATTTCCTGTGCCGCGCGCCCCGCCCCGCGCTTCCGTCCCCGCCCCGCCCCGCTTCACCCCACCCCGAGCCCGCTCGGCTCATCCCCGCTCCGCTTCCGCCCACCTCCTCCACTTTCCCCCTCTCCGCCCCGCCCCACTTCGAGTCCGCTCGGCTCAACCCCGCTCCACCCTCACCCCATCACCCCTGCTCATTCCCTACCTTTCGTCTTGCTCCCTCTTCCTCTTCTTCGCCCCCTGCTCCCGGTTCACCCTCTACTCTCTACTCCCCCAATCATCCTCGCTCGCTCAATCACTCACTCACTCTTTCGGTTGCCTCCGACGTTTGCTCCTTCTGCGTCTTCTCACCCCACCACTCTCTTTCACCCACACTCGCTGCTTTATGCTCTCCCATTCCTCCTGTCGCCTCAGCTCGCTCACTTACCGTCACCCCCTACCCCCGCTCTCTCGCTCCCACCCTTGTTCCTTCGCACTCTTATTCATTCCTGCCATAACTATCTTCCTCTCCATCGCCCCCGCTCGCTTCTTCACGTTACCCTTCGTCCCCAATCACCCCCTATTCTCCTTCTCCCCGGAAAACCCCGCTAGCCGACTCTCGGTCGGCGCTGGATCTCACCATCCAGCAGGAGAAGATCACCGCAACCTTACAAAAAACATGCGCAACACTTACGGGACTAATCACCTTGGTGATATGATGCGACTGACGCGATATCAATCAATCAATCAATCGCACTCGCCTTGGCCCGGAGCGTGCGTTTGGGGGTGCGGCGGGCCAAGGGGTGAGAGCCGGGGCAGGGAAAGGGGGGATGAGGCAGGGCGGGGTGGGGCGGGGCGGGGCGGGGTTGGGCGGGGCGGGACCGACGCCTGCACGTGTCCTGCGCCCCCCAACTGCGCGTGGGCGAACGAGTGCGGTCGCTGTGCGAGTGGTGATGTTTTGTTTGATTGATCGTCCACTTCACTTTCTGGGACGTCAACATTCGAAGGTTCTATTCTGACTGCGTATATCGAATATGTATTTTTGGGTCCGTTACTTTTATTTTTTAAAAGCTAATACATTTCACCTGTTATTGAAATTTTACCTCTTTGTTTCTCTTACTGCCAATGACATTCAAAATTCTAACGACACTACAATAATTTCAGATTAAACACCATAATATAATATTATAACACAATAAATGCTTATAAATAGTATCTGAACTATTTTTATTAAAATAGTGTACAGTTCGTTTTACGTTTTGCTCCCAACCTCCCTCCCACCTTCGCTTTCACCCGCCGCTGTGAATGCGAGGTTGTCTTTTTATCAGTGTTGTTTATTATTGTTACTTATTCTGTGGCTCATATTCACGAAACGAAATAATGAGGGAAGACTACATAGAGTGGCTAATTGTCATGGTGTATCTCTAACTTCTTATAAAGGTATTATAAGAAGCAGCTTTTAAATGCAGTTAAACTTTGGCGTTGAGTTCTAATGATTGGTGTGTGTGTGTGTGTGTGTGTGTGTGTGTGTGTGTCTGTGTGTGTGTGGGTGGGTGGGTGTGTGGGGGTGGAGTGTGTGTGTGGGGGGGTGAGGTGGGGGGTGCGCTAATACAATTATTTTTACGCTGATGTACAAAATTTAATTTTTAATTTTAAATCAAGCTGCTTATAGCTTTCCGTTTGGTATAGGTATGAAAACTCAAGTTAATTAAAACTGACTCATAGCTGCGTGTTGATAAATACTAATTTCCTGTGGATTCAACGAGGTATTTATAAGCTTTGGAATTAATTTTTAGCATTTGATCAAATTTTTAATACATATCGTGTTATTCGGTATTCTAGTGAAAGTTTGTTATTGATTACCGAAATCTGGTGTGCAGTTTCTAAATTGACGGATTTTCTCAACAAAATGAAATCAATTGTATTTAAATTCAGATATTTTTGTCTTCATTCTATGTACTTGTATTTAGCGTTATTTTTTAACGTTATCGCAGTGAACCATAAGTGGAATGTTAGAAGTTCTGCATAATCCCTGCCTTTAACATTATGTTCTTAAATATGTGCTTTCCAGCTTTTTGTACTACCTGTACTTTACTATCATAAATTTAACAATCGTATTTACATATGACCTTCTATGTAACTGAGATAGCCTATTTATTGCATTTCACTAGCTGCTTGTGACCTGCACGTTCCAATTTACTATATGTTGGAAATTTGCGCTTTCTCTCTTCATGTTTCGTTTTGGGTTGAGAACGAATGCTTCGTTTTGTAATAGGCGAGAGCTAACGTTTGGTTTTGTAACAGGATCATATGAAGTTGTTGGACACAGCTACCTGTGAAATGTATTTATAGTGGTACGTGTATTACACGAAGTTTAGGTGTATCTAAAATTTCCACATTTTATCCGTAAAAACAGTTACGTGCTTAATTCGAATTCACGAAAATAAAAATACGTCATACATTTTTTACATCAACGAATATCGCTCACTGAAATCGCCACTGCATACTTTGCGAATAAATCGGCTGCGCGCATCAAATTACGCGAAATAACCGCGCTATTTACGATAATCGCCCGTACATAACCTGACATTCCGAGCGCGCGTCATAAATACCGGCAAAAACGCTATAATTAGCATTCATCCGGCGCTCGACCTGCAACCTTGCGACGCGCCGGGGGGCGGTCACGTAGCGCGCTCTGGCAAAGCGCCGCGCCGCCGCCCGCGGCCCCGCCTCGCGACCCACGCCCCCGCACGTCCGTCGTGACGCAAGTTCCGGTCCCGCGGCGCGCGACGGAGGGGGCGGCGGCGGCGGCAATGGTGGTGACGGTGGCAGCGATTGCGTGGGCGGCGGCGGCGGCGGTGGTGGTGGTGGTGATGGTGGTGGCGAGGTTGGCAGTGGCAGTATTGGTGACGGTGGCGCCGAGGGCAGTGGTGGCGTGGGCGACGGCGGCGGTGGTGGTGCTGGTAAGGGCGGCGGTGATGGCGAGGGCGGCAGTGGTGGTGACGGTGGCGGCGAGGGTGCCAAGGGCAGTGGTGGTGAGGGCAGCGGTGGCGGGGGCGAGGGCGGCGGTGGCGTGGGCGGCGGCGGTTGCAAGGGTGGCGGTGGCGAGGGTGGCAGTGGCGGCGAGGGCAGCAGTGGCGTGGGCGGCGACTGTGGCGAGGGCGGCGGCGGTGGCGGCAGCGGAGGCGGGATCTGCTCTCAGTACACTCCGCGATATGCTTCTGATCCCAATGGGCTAAAGCCACATGAGCGCTAAAGAATGTGACGTTTCGGTAGATGTTGCAAACACACTTGAAATATTGCTTGATTAAATGAAATATAGTTGTAAGTAATGTGTAACCAATAGTGTGATGATAATTTGTTAATACCGGCTGGGATGGCTCTGAGTCGACATTGTCTTTGCTTCTGAAGTGCCGCTGACCCGGTGGTCCTACACTCCTAGTTGATTCTGCGATTCCCGACTATGGTCAATTTTCGACATTACCTATACAGCTAGATCGAATTCAACCATTTTCTGGAGAAGAATTCTAGTGGCCAGTCTTCTGATGTAGTTTTGCGTATTTCCGGAGTCCATCATAGCCAGGTGAAAGTCGGAGCAGAACGTTAATAAATGGGCTGAACGGGATCTTTCCTTCCTCATTCTTGTCTCTCCTCTCCCCCTACATACACACAAACACACTCTTTCACTAAACATGTTAGGAGATCCGTCGGGAGCATTGAGCTTGTCCCGGCTGGGACGGTGCTCCTCTGGAGGAGGTAGCTAGAGGAGCAAAAACGTCAAGGAGTTTGGCGCCGGATCTCATGTTTCAGCAGGGAAAGAACACACTCTGCAGGACGATAAGCGTTATATATACGAGATAATTTGATGTGACAAGAAACACTAAATCATCGATCAATCAATTACAAACTGTTGGACACTTTTACTAGAACTTATTTATTTATTTTAGAAATACTTTGACATGGGCGCCAATGACCTTAGCAGTTGAAGCACCCTTTAAACCTAATCAATCAATCAATCAATCAACAAACTGTTGGCCTATATGACCTAGGTTGTTCATGAAGGTAATTATTCGGAATATTAAAATCACAGGTGTCGCGAAAGCCCGACAACAAAGATTAACGGTATTAGCTTAGTTGGTGACGATAGAATGGCCGTTTCTGCTCTGATTAGATTCATGGCGTATGCGTAAGAAGCCCTTGAAAGAGTTGAGGAAACTTAAGAGTTGTGCCTCCTGTGATGTGGGAATTCCCTCTGTACAGCGGCACCCGTGGAGTGGCGAAGGGCAGGGACGCCGGCGGCGAATGCCTGACGGTTAGTTACCTGCCCGCGTACGCGCCCAGCCGCCCCCGCCACCCCTCCGCCGCCCTCGCCACCCCGCCCCCCGCCGCCCCCTGCCGCCCCCGCTGGCCCCGCCGCTCCCCGCCGCCCCCGCCGCCACAGCTCCGGCTCCCCGGGGAATTTATGCCGCCAATTTGCTTGTCCCCGCCGCTGTTTACTGCCGTAAATTATAATTTAATGGCCGGCCGGAGGGGCGGCGAGCGGGGGAGGAGCGCAGGGGGGCGGTACGCTGGAGGTGATGCAGCCGGGGGCGTTCACTCTGGAGTGGATACGGCCGCGGAGCGGTAGAGTGAGTGCACAGGCCTAATTTTGTTCCCCTCCGCGCTTAAGTGATGCCAACCCATTTGCGAAACCCGGCAAGTGTAGTTGTCGGCGCGAAATGGTAGCAGCCTTGCAGCTTCCTCTATGGCTCTAATTAAACGGGGCGAATATTACTGAATTCTAGCTGATACGGTAACGGGAAGTTATTTGACATTGTTTTCATATTTGATTGATAGTGTGTTGGTAAATGCGAAACACGTGACCCTCTGCGTACCGTTGTGGGGCTCATTTTCAGGCAAATTGTCAACTTTTGCGCTAAGTTTCATGACTTTTAGTTTTCCGATAAAATAAAAATAAATTATTTGAATTAATCCGTTGCCACTCAATCGATCAGCTTGGCGCCAGTTTGAGTTTCGACATTGCAACGATTTCTTGCTAATATATCCACATCTTACATGTAATCACAATCTATTTATTTTAATCTAAACATAGGAATGAAAAATTGTCAGATGTGATTATTAATAAGCAACAAAATAGTGGTGATCATTCTGTTGGCGACGATGTAGTCATGTATTCGTGTATTCGAGGACACATGCGTTTAGTTACGGCTCAGTACAAAGGAGAACGTCCTGGTTATGAGAACTAGGAGTTTTTAGCCAAATGCTCGTATTGTCGCGTACCATTTACCTTAAAAAACATTCTTTAAAATCGGGAAAAATAAATATTATTAGAAATGGGCACACCTATAACAAAATCTCTCCATCTTTGTGTTATGACTCCAATGAATGCATTGAATGCCTGAAATGTCTGTGGTGATGCTTTTTTGAACATTGAACATATCGTAAATAGCTATCAGTTTGAACAAATCGTTAAAATATTCACTTGAAAAAAGTTAAATATATGTTTTTAATTTTAATATAAAAGTGCATGTTTTTTGCGAAATTTTGCTTATTAAACATCATCAACTAGCAAATTTATATGTTGCATGCACCTAGGAGAGTTACATATTATGGTAAAAAGAAAAGCTTAAATGAATTCACAAGCCGTTATTAGAACTTCCGTTTGATTGAAGAAATAGGCGCCAGTAGCATATTTGAATCCCTGATTGTTAATAAGGAAACTTCAAAATTTCAAAGTTATTCACCCGGTGACGAAAGCTAGAGGTTCGAATCTCGATTGAGACATGAATGTTTCCATCATCTCGTGATGAATTGGAATCTCCATGAATCCCGTGTGAGTCATCATGGTTCACTCCTATCCTGCAAGAAATGTGGACAGAAGGAGACTGGCTCCCCTCACAAACACATCGACGGAAAAAGGTACGGCAGCTACGCAGTGGGATGCCATTAGAAGCGGAGAGAACGAAGATAATTAGGACGGCAGCCATATAATCCATTTCAATCCAGTGATGCCTTACTTTATATGACGAGGCCTGTCCATTAGGCCTGCTCTTCCGCGTGACCACGCAAATTCCGCTACGCTCCTTCTAGCAGCGAAAGATATCACTCGGGCGACGTCTTGAATTTAACTCAGTCTTCTTTCAGGCTTTAGTTTCTTTTGCAGGCATGAATTCTACAACATGGGACAGCCGGCCTTACTTCCTCTCCAAAGGAAAACGTATGAAGTATTTTTTCGCCCTTGAAAATCTACGGCGTCGATCAAATTTGAACCCGTGAACTTCGGTCTAACAGCCCGGTACGCTAACCGTTTCCACCGAAGCCACGAAGATAAAGGGCAGAAGCCGGCGCGCGTTTACCGTGCTAGTTAGCGCCCGCCATCCCCCCATTGACCCGGACAGTTAACACGCCGCCGCGCATGACGCTGCGAGTTCCGGACTGGGCGGAGAGAGCTATGGCCGACGGGCGTACACGTTCATTGGGAGGACGCTCTCGCTGGTTTCATAATTGGGTGCGTGTGGGTGAAAAGTTTAAATCACATGCTGTCGAAGGTTGTTTCCGTTCACAGAGGGAAAGAAAAATTGATTTCCTGATTCTGCTAATATCACGACGCGAATGAAAGTACTTGTTCTCTCCAAAGTAAGTAAAGACAGAAGCCTTCAGGAATATTGGCGGAAGCTATCGATGGGATCATTGACTAATGTGTATATTTAGATCAATGTTCTAGAATAGGTAATTAATTGATATTTTAAATTTGTTCGTTTTCGAGAAAGGTCAAATTCTGAAGTTTTCAAACTTGAGGCGTTATCAAATGTTAAATACGTATCATTTTCGTAAATTTATACCGCTGCTCGCTTATATTGGTGCAGAATGTTCTGAATTACACTACGCTTCAAAAAAAAATATTTATATTTTAAAAATAGTGGTTGTGTTCGCAACTTATATAAATTTCTGGATAATTTCTTATCACTAGACTTTAAAATTTATTAGCTTGTGTTTTATGTACTTAATGAGTGCAACAAATCTTATTTCAAATATTCTATTATCTCTCGTTCTTTGTGCCTTCATAACTTCTTAATTCTAATGCTTTTGTGTTATATTCGACTGCTTATCGAATGGATTCGAAAAATTCAAAACGACATCACGTACGAATACTCGCACATTGCTATATATTTCGTTGTATCTCAAATTGGCCGCGTTTGTGTTCTGCAATAACTCTCCATATATTAGGGGGAACACAGAAAACCACTTCCACTGAAAAGTAATTCTTCAACTGTTATTTATGTACAAACAAATTGGTTATCACTGGGAGAACGGATATGCAGGAGGTTGGTTGAATTATGATGTGGGGGAACTGCCTCCAAACAGAATGCCGTTGAGAATGGTATATTTGAATTTCATGAGTCTTATTTCGGGTCACACATCATTCGAGATGGAGGTGGTTAATTCACGCCTTCTTCTTTTGAATGGATGTCGCTCAGGCCAGAGCAGTTCTTAGAAGCCGAATATCTTCTAAGGAAACTTCTTTCGGTGCTTTTTCGTCCAAAGAAATGCCAACATTTTTACTTTTTTCATAGCTATTCAAGGCATTGATTACAGCACCGTGAATAAACACTCCCTCCTCTACATTCAAAGCTCTGAATGTGCCCTCAGGTCTTGTGAGACGAAGCGTAACATGTCAGTGAAATGAAATAACTGAAGGTGATGGAATTGTTGGCACAATAAACTGGCAGATTTCAGCACTTGTAGCTAGTTCTATATTTAAAGTTTCCGAAGTTTTCGGTCTCTTGAATTATTGGAGTAAATTCGTTTTCCTCTTGTACGGTCTCTTCAGAATTTGCTCAGACAACATCTAATGAGCTGCTCAACTTCTTGGGTTTCTTCCATTGTTCCCGAATGAAACACTTGTAATGTGTTCTTTATTATGCATTTCTTGGATTTCATTCCCAGGAATATTGGAACACGGCGACCTGTAACGTAGAGGGGTTCATTTTTCGATCACTACATATCGTGACCTCAGAATGGAGTTCTACCTGACAGTTTTCATGCAAATGTTGTCTTGTATGTATCTTCTATTGTCAGCTCTACAACAAATTAAACAGTTTTCAAATCAGACTTATAGAAAATCTTCTTTCAAGAAAATGACCCATTTCGTTGGTATATTTACGTATCTTTATTAGACACTTCCATACGTGCAAAATATTTCTCTGTAAAATTTGCCCAAAGTTAGATACAGTTTCGTTATTCTGGTGCAGCGATTTTGGAATTTGTAGTAGACAAAGGGAATTCACGGCAGATTTCTTCGTAGTTCTTCCATTTCACTTACCGCTCTTTCAAATTATAAACTCTATCTTTGAACTCCTTTCTATTCCTATCACGATGCGCATGTCATACCCGAGATATATGACGATGGTTTCAATGAACTCTGGCAGCGATTTTTTTCTTTTGTCTCTCTCTCTTCACCGTTGACGCCATAAGAGAAACGAAATATACAAATTTTGAAATAAAACTAACCTTGGTGGTAGGAAATGGTG
>BLKR01004369.1:5961-111308 GCA_011170035.1 Teleogryllus occipitalis | reverse complement strand
CTGCTCCTGAAAATTGACCTGCGGGACGCATACCTACAGCTGCCACTCGACCAGGAGGCCAAGGAAGTTTTGGTGATTGAGGATCTGAACACCCCGTTAGGACTCTTCAGGTACAACAGGCTGCCATTCGGCGTGAATTCCGCAGCCGCACTGTTCCAGCGCTGTCTAGAACAGTTGACAGCAGAGCTGAGGGGCTGTTGTAACTACATGGACGATATTATAGTCACGGAGAAGGAGGAGCACTGAGAAGGAGCACAAGGAAAACTTGAGGATTTTATTTAAGGCGCTCCAAGACAATGGATTGAGGGCGAATAAGGACAAGTGCAAATTCTTTAAGGACCAGGTAGTGTTCTTGGGGCACGTGCTGGACAGCACCGTCATTTCACCCACTAGCCAGCACGTAGAAGCCATCCTACGACTGCCACCGCCGGCAGACGTGAAGCAGCTGCAAGCATTATTGGGAAAGTGAACTATTATAACAAGTTCATTAGGAATTTTTCTATCGCAGCTCCACTCAACAAGCTGAGGAAGAAAGGAGTGAAATTTGTATGGTCCCAAGACTGCGAAAGGGCTCTGAGCCAGTTAAAGGAAGCACTGGTGAAAACAGTTAAGTTAAATCATTTTGTGCCGGGTAGGCTCACCACGGTAGCAGCGGACGCCTCGGAGTATGGTCTCAGGGCGGTATTATCGCAGAAGGACAGCAATGGTGTGGAGAGGCCAATTGCGTTTGCGTCAAAGTCCCTCAACAAACATCAAAGGAATTATTCGCAAATTGAAAAGGAGACGTTGGGGATAATCTTCGCGGTAAGAAAATTCAATTTTTTTTATATGGCAGTAAATTCCATATAATTACAGATCACAAGCCGCTAGTGCAATTATTCCACCCTGGAAAACGGATCCCGGAGAGCACAGCGAAGAAGCTGCAAAGATGGGCGCTATTCTTGTCAGACTACAATTACCAGATCCACTTCAGAAGCACGACACAGCACGACAATGCAGACGCTTTATCCAGGTTGCCAGGAGGCCCGGACCTGGAGTTCGACAAGTTGGAGGAAGAGTGCCTCCAGATCGATACGGAAGAATGCCTAGTGTGACGTACTAGGATGAAAACCACAGACTGTTCTGATTGATATATACAATATATTTACAGAATATTTACAATTAATGTACAAAAATTATAATACAAAACTCTAACCCCTTGGCAACCTTTCAGTTTTCTTAGCCGCGAAACCCCGCGACCGTCCCCTAGGCCTCGCCCAGAACCACTGCTTCGGAAGCAGCAAAAAGCAACGCGAGGTGCGAAGCTGTCGGACATAGAGTTCCGTAACTACACCAGTTACATGGCTTGTCGCCAAACCGATCTTCGACCCGAAGATCACGTGCAATGATAGCACTGGAGATACCTCTCGTCTTTCGACACCCAGCGTATCCCGCGAGGCGCCTGTCGGCGCGGCCTTAAGTATCCGACGGCTCGCCCCCACCCTACAAGCAGCGGGCGTCATACGGCTCGCTGGCCAGCCTTTCCAGAGCTGCAACTGACATCTCTTAAACTCGCCTCCGCGCGCGTTCTTTTGAAGGAAATTCCAGCCGGGATTCCTAAGGGCTTTTCCAACCGGCGCGGCGTGGCGCCGCCACTCTCCACCCCCATTCACATCCGGCTTAACGCGGGTTTCCCCGAAGCGGCCCGACGCACCGGCGCCGGACCAGGCGACGCTACACTAGTACTGTCGGAGTTTCCATTGGGAGCCAGAAAAATTGCGCAGGAGACGGACAAGGATCCAGAGCTGCGGGCAATGAGAAATTATGTAAGGGAAGGCTGGCCACTCAGGTGCTTGAGGAGCAATGCATCTTGGTATAACAAGAAGGACCGGCTAACTTGCAAGACAGGAGTGTTGCTCTTAGCCGGAGAAGAATTTACGAGAGTCGTCATCCCGAAGGTACTGAGGAAGACCGTATTGGACCTCCTCCATGAGGGACACTAGGGGGTGGTCCGCACGAAGCAGCTGGCGCGTCGTCACTGTTTCTGGGAAGGGATGAACTCAGACATCATACAGTTGCTCAAGAGGTGTGAGGCCTGCCAGTTGAACCAGAGCGCACCTAGGAAGGATTTGGTTCCCTGGCCTGAGCCTAGTGAGCCGTGGGAACGGGTGCACGTAGACTTCGCGGGCCCATTTTGGGACAAGATGTGGTTGGTCGTAGTAGACGCCAAGTCTAATTATCCATACGTGGTGGAAATGGCTAACACCACGTCGACTCAGACCATCAACGCGCTAGAAAGAATTTTTGTGACCGAGGGGCTACCGGTCACGTTGGTATCAGACAACGGAACTCAATTCACGTCCCAAGAGTTTGCGAACTTCTGCGCGAGCAATGGGATCCAGCATGTCTGCGCACCGCCGTTTCACCCGCAATCGAACGGGGAAGCGGAGAGGTTCGTGAGAACTTTCAAGACAGCTATGTCGAAAGCGCGCGCAGCAGGTACACACAGGTCCAGAGCGCTGCTGCGGGTCTTGGTCACCTTCCGCACCTTGCCAGGCGCGGACGGCAGGAGCCCTGCCGAGGTACTACACGGGAGACAACCGAAACGTTGTTGTCTCTGCTGAGCCCAGTGAATCCTTACAGGTCGGTGGGAACGCAACCAAGATTCCAGGTGGGTGACTTGGTATATTGTACCTCTTTTAAAAAATGCCCAGCGTGGCTTCCGGGAATAGTAACGGCGGCCAAGGGAAACAGGACATACCTAGTCCGCACGGAGGGTAGGGTGGTGACACGCCACCAGGGGCAGTTGAGACCCCGGGTGAACCCCAGCAGGGTGGACTCACTCCCCAATGTATCGCAGCAGGAATTCTACAAAAAGGTGATGAGGGAAACTATTTACATCCCGCAGGAGGCAGCCGCCGCGGGGACCAGCGGCCAGGACGCAGCAGAACCCCCACCAGAGGAAGTCAGCGAGCCAATAGGAGAAGGCGCAGTGGAGACACCCAGGGCGCAGTTGCGCCCCCGGAGGAGCACCAGGAGGGAGCGTTTTGCGCCGTACACGACGCAATTGGGCGCGGAGGGTGTCGTGACCGACCGCACATAATTGAATGTGCCGCCACAGGAGCACGTCAGTAGGGCGTTACCGCCCCTGGCGGCAGCGGTCAACAACAAGCGCGGGCCAGCGGTGCTCGGCTGAGTGCGGCCGCCCCGCCTGAGCGAGCGGGGCGAGACTCGACCCCGCCCCTACTACACAGCCAGTCGGCGGGCCTACGGCCTAGGGCAGCTATAAAGCCTCGGCGCGGAGCTGAGGCAGGCAGAGAGTGAGCGAGTGAGCAGCGGTGATAGAGCGACGATACTGTGGTTAAGTGGTGGTTACGGTGTGATGAGTGATAGACTACGACAACTGCGCGACGACTACGGACTTTCCTTTTCGGCTACTTGGTGACTCGGCGTATAGTGGTACATCTCCTGGATTTACGGCAACACGGCTTCGTCTCTCTACCAATTCTCCTGGATATCTGGCACTATAGCTCTGTACCTGTTTCTGTCAATAAATTGTTTATTGAACCCTGGTGTTTTGGAACTTGGACACTTCAAAATAATTTTTTTCCCAAATTTCCACTTTTTTCCTTAAATTTTCTCCACTATGTACCAAAAGGCGTTCAAAAATGGGTATCAGTGCTACTCCCGGCAAACTGATTTTTTAAAAACTGCAAAAAGTTAACGTTTTAAAAGTACAATATCGATGAGAATGATTTTTTCATAAAGAAAACCAGTGCAAAAATTAGAAATTGGATTAGTTGAAACTAGAGGTGCTACAGAATGGCACAGAATTTCTCGTAGTTATGTTTTCTAACTTCCTTGCTTTACGATTTTGCTTCATCCTCTTGCCAGCTGCCATCTATCGCCGCCAAAAATACATTACAGTATACAAACTCTGTATTTTCGAAAATGCAGAAATTAACATTGCAAAAGTACAATATTGAAGATTGAAGTTTTTGTCTTAAATGAAATCCATTCTAAAATATCAGATCTGTAAAAAAGCTCTTGTACACTTTTTTTAAAGGGTAGTTTCTGCATGAAATTTGCTTGAAGAGAATACTTATTTTTTAAATATTGAAAATGGGTCCGTTGGTTTTTGAAATGTTTTCCACGGATAGAGCGAAGGACTCTTAATAATGGCGCAAGTCTCATTTTGTTTCAACTCGCTGAATTTTCGAAAATTGCAAATGTTAGAAATAATGCGGGAAAGTATGTGCTGTTGAAGCATCACTAGTTTACTTGCTTTTCTTTTATTAAAATTGTGGATAGTTGAACCAACACTGTGGCTTACACCAAACAGTTTTCCTGTGTTTCATTAGTCATTGATAAACTAAAGATGCTAAAACAGTTCTTTCATTCTCGTCTCTTAGTAACGGTTACAGTGGCATCTCCTGAAAGATCGGGTAGGGGATACGATAAAAAGTAGCAAATACATTGTCAATAAAACACTGGTTGCCTTCACTACTCATTGAGATCTGGTGCTCAGACGCCATTGTAGATACTTATTGATATGCAAAATTAACAAAAAATAGCAAAAAATTGGAAATATATTCTGTTATTAATGACTATACAGCAGGAACTCAAATTGTATTTCGGCACAGCAAAAGAAAAAAAATATACAGTAGAGACTCAATACCCTAAAGTGGGTTTGATTGTTTTCCAACCAAAATGCATCAAGGTATTACGTTGTACCACTTTAGCCCCATCAATTGAGGGTAATTTCATATTCACTTTATGCTACGCGTTCAGAATTCTTGCAAATTCAGTCAGCCTTCATACTGCTCGTTGTGTATACTTCGCGAATGTTCATTCCCGCCTGAGATATGGCATAATATTCTGGGGAAATACATCTTATAGCTCCCAGACTTTTAGATTACGAAAACGAATTATACGAATAATAACCAAATCCCACCCACGTGATTCTTGTAAGCCTTGTATCTTCATTAATCTAGGAATTCTACCATTACCGTGTCTTTTTATTTACGAATCAGTGGTTTTTGTAAAAAATGACTTGCTCAAGGGCGGGAATATATTTTCAGAAAATGCCGAAGTCTATTACTATAACACTCGACGTAGAAATCATATTCATCAGGTGACAGTATCAACAGCTCATTACGAAAAATTCACATACAATACATGTACATTATTTTACAACACTTTGCCAGATGACATTAAACGATTAAATTCAATAGAAAAGTTTAAATCACAAGTAAAATCGTTTCTGCTGCATAACTGTTTCTATACAATTAGAGACTATACTGAGCATCACAAGGAAAGTAACATTAATTTTAACAGTGATATTTAATGTATTATTTACCATTGGACTGTATAATTCTAAACAATATGTAACAAGTATTGTATCGCAGCTTCTGGGTCAATGACCCCCATCTCGATCAGGTTTTTCGTCCAGTTTCCCTGATCCATTGAGCAAATGCTGAGATGGCCCCTTGTTTTCCTTCTGGACATAAATGTAACTTCATTTTCTGTGCACGTCTTCTAGAATTCAGTGGGAAATACAATTATTCAAATTATCGTTTCCACGTTGTCGCGGCAGGAAGTAATAAGAGCCAAATTTATTGCTTATTTATCCTTGAAAATAGATTTTATTACATGGGAGTTTTTTTTTTCTCCCTTTCAAAATTCAAAATTTATTGCTTATTTATCCTTGAAAATCGATTTTATTACATGGGAGTTTTTTTGTTTTTTCTCCCTTTCAAAATTCAAAATTTATTGCTTATTTATCCTTGAAAATCGATTTTATTACATGGGAGTTTTTTTGTTTTTTTTTCTCCCTTTCAAAATTCGAAACTTAAGTAGTATATGATTTAGTGTAGGGATCACAGAATTTTGAAAATGTGCACACAATTCACTTTTCCCCATAGCCCGTCATACGCAGTTTTTAACTGTTTTTTTGACGTAAATAAATAAATAAATAAATAGATTTATTTTGAAGAATTGTGGTAGGTCTTAAGTTATTTTTTTACTTCGCACACATCTTTAGCACCAAAAGGTACATATTCAGGTGTTGTTTTTTTTCATGAGTTTGTTGCAAACGGTGTAGAAGATAAGGTGAAAAATTTGCTTTTGTGTATCATAAAAGCCCCGATTGACCCTAATTATCAAAAATTTGAACTTGACAACCTTGTCTAGAAGCTTGAAGAAAACGTTATACTGAATGAGATGTTTAACTGCTACAGAAGCAACTCCCCCTGGTGAAGATTATTTGGACTGCTTCCGTCAAGTCCATACGCTACCGCACCTGGAGGCCAATGAATGAAATTATTAGAACCGAGGCTTGTGTACAGATGCGTTTGCGGAATGGCATCCGTCACGTGAATTGTAAGCCCATATTCCCATTATGCAACTTTCTCTAAGTTCATTGGCCTTCCAGGTGAATAGAACATAGGAAACGGATGTGACTGTCTTATGCGAAACCATAGTGTTACAAACCCAGGTACTGTAACAGATATCAGCGCCCAAAAAAAGACAATATATTTTTGCATAAAGAAAATGAGTAACATATACTGTAAAGATTAAAAATTTTAAAACAACCGAATAACGAAAGTATGCGACGCATCATTCGCATCCATTGACGCTACGCCACGGAACCGTTGTGTAATAATATTATAACGCACATTAATTAAGCTCAATCAGATTTATAACGGGTTACAGTCGACTCCGGTTGTAGTGAACTCGGATATAGTCACTGGTCCCGTTTCACTTACATTAGAAATAAGCATAAGAAAACTTGGCTATAGTGAACCTGAACCTTCGGCAGCGATGGTGTAACGGTTAGCGTATCGGACTGTTATACCCAAGTTTGCGGGTTCGAACCCGATCGAAGCTCGTGGATTTTTAAGGGCGAAAAATTCTTCGTACGCCTTCCTTCGGAGGGGAAGTAAAACCGGCTGTCCCATGTTAGTATGTTAGTAGATTTACTGCATGTAAAAGATCCTCAAGCCTAAATGACGCCTCTGAGCTAAATTCAAATCGCCTGTTTCGTCGCCCAAGTAATACCTTCTTTCTCCCATGGTTGGTGAAAGGAGCGTAGCGGTATTTGCGTGGTCAGACGGAAGAGCAGGCCTCATGGCCTGAGGCTCGCCACGTAAAATAAGGCAAATTCAATTCAACCTCGGCTACAGTGAATATAGGAAATACGTCCTGGAAATTAATTGGATCTCGTAAAATATTAGTCGAGTTGAAGGGCCTTCGGAGAAAGGGACGGTGTTCTAATAATGCAAGAGGCATTGAAAGGTATCAAGACCGCATTTCGATACTTAGATATAGAGCACTATGCAGAATATTCAATTGTAATGGATCATTACAAGTGACGATAAATGTGAATGAAACTAAATGTTAACGCTGCAAGGTAGCTTCAGTAGAAATGTTTGGGAGAGCAATAAAATGCTGGATGGGTTGCTCGCAAAGCGTGGCTACCCACTTCCTAGCTTGCCACTAGGGAAAATGCTGAAAAACAATTATTCGAGAACTATTCGTTTATCTCAGAGTGATAAATATTAATGATGGAAGGAACTTGTCAATTTTACCTTGTAATGCTTCCTTAGTTTCCTTAGATGAACAGAAGATTGTTTTCTATTATAATTCATGCGATTTACCATTTCCGCTTAGTATTGCCACTTACGCGCACTAGACACCCACTGCTAGCACTAGTCGAAAATAATTTATTCCATGTCACCCAGATGTGAATTACCACGCCTTTTTACTGACGAGGCGATATTTTGTGTATACACGCGGCTGCAAGAATCTTCAACAATAACATCCAACAATACGATCATAAAGCCGTTGTATTTCTTCGAAATCTCGACAATGAGAATGCTTTTGCGAGCCAAAACCTCTCAGCTGATGTCGCAATACCAACCCTACATAATTAAATTAACAGTCGGTAGCATATATACGTGCATCTTAACGGTGTTTTACTTGCGCGAGGCGAGTTGAGTAACCGCGAAACTGTCTTCGGCCACTACCCTTTTAAAAAACTATATTCTATCGCGCTTTCATTTGGAGGACTTTTAACTTTGAAATGTTGATACTTCACAGTGTCTGGTACCTGGCGCTGCCTACCGGGCTTCTGCGAAAACAATTCAACTCTTCAACTGTTTTTGTCCTTCCAAAGATTTTCCCGCGAAAGATGTTTTTGTCTTTCCCTCTTGAAGCAAGCGCGCCGATTTTGGAGAAAAAATATTATATGTCCGATGCGGGACGTTTAAATATGCTCTTTGTTGTTAAATAGCGGCAAGGAATTGTTATAATGATAGATTTCAAAGTACGGCGCCAAATTTGAATCAATTTTGACCGTCGATGTGCTAACACTAAATATGACGATAGCAAGAATGGAGTCTGGAACGAATACAAAGACATGAACATTTAAACAGTATTAAAAGAGAATTTGAATGTTATTACAACGGAGAAAATGAACAATATGGTAACAGATTTAACGTGAGCAAATTCCGTGGGGAAATGAAAATAATGTAATAAAACGTTTCGACAAGAACCAATGGAAATATAGATAATATGCGAGTTATCGAATGAGATGCGCGGTAGAAACTTTTTTTCAGAGGGGGGGGGGGTCGCAATATTCTGAAAACAGTCGACAGGCACGCAAGATGAGTGAAGAAGCAGACGAACCGTGGATCCGGTGATGTTCGGAAGTAGAAACGAGGCAGGGTGATCTTTTCATGATTAATGAAGTGAAGTTGGAACTTATAATTTGTACGCGATAGTGGTCAACGCGAATGATTCCGTTAACAATTAGGAAAGAATGTTTTTTTCGGCTCAAGTTATTAGGAAATTTTGGAAGTAACTTTGAAAATGTGAGTGTGCATATAAAACGCGGACATTTTGTGTGGAAAAATAGCAAGAAGGAGATGGAACATACCGGGAGCGACAGTCAAGAGTGCTGCTTTGCTGCAAACAGGCAAGTAACAAAAGGCTATCTGTCCCAAAAAATTAAATAGTGTAGGAAGACCAAGTCCTGTTTAATTTTATGAATTAAATTAATATTTTTAAAGAAGTCGATGACCATGCAAGCATTCAGAGAGGGAGATAGAAAAATAGATGTAAAATAACAAAGAGTAATTGTTTGTAAGAGTAATATTTTGTTAATGTTCCGAGTTTTGGATTTTGTGTAATAACTACTATATGCTGTATCCGTGTACTGTTGCAGAATATAATAACATATGTTATTACAAAATAGTATCATTATTTCTGATTATAAAGAGAAGTTTTCAAATCCCATAGCGGAAGTTATAATAATCGCGTACGTAAAATTGCACTGCCAAGTTCCTGTATATACGGCGTATCAGACCTACAAAATAAAATTATCATGGCTGTATCATTTCGACATAACTAATGTTAGTAAAGAGGTGAAAAGCAGAAAGAAACTCATGTTGATGTACGATATTCAGTTAGAATATATAAATAGGTCGAAGTAAGATACGGTTCACAATATAGAGATACAGGGTCCATTATGAAAGTAATGCACATGATTTTATTGTGACGCGACTATCCAAAGCAGCGTGATACAATTGGTCGGGAAATGTGGCGGGCGGGCGTTCGCTTGAACAGGGATATGCCATCACGTTTTGCGACAAGCTTGGAAAGAATGCAACCGAAACATTCTAGATGCTTCAAGGACAATTGCATTTCAAGGTTATTGTTTACGCACGCGAATTCATTTTCAGCCGCCCAACGCGGCCAGCGTGCCGTGCCCCGCCGCGCGTCCGACGTTGGATTTTGCCCCTTCGACGCCGCCGCTGCCGCGCCTGTTTTCGCCGCTGCTCGGCTGCCGCCCCAAGCGAAGGCGCGCGGGGTCTTCAGGACATTTGTTCGCGGTAGCCGACAAAGATATTTGTCGGCGAAATACAGCGCGGTTTATGATTTTGTTGCCAGTCCCAGCCGGCCTCCTGGCCAATGAGCACCGCGAGCGACCGACCTTTATGTCAAGAGGCCCGGAAGCGCGGTCGCGCGGTCACCCAAATCGCCCGCGCCTTCCTGCGCCTCGCGCGCCCCCAACTCTCGTCTCGGGAGCCCTTCCCACGCCCTCCATTTCAGACCGCCCCCTCCGCAATCACCGCGTGGGAGGGGTGGCTTTCTATATATTTCGGTTGTGAGCCACCGCGACGAGAGATATTCTTTAGGTGTATCAGAGTTTATTTGTTCAGAGTCAGATGCGTCAGCTAGTTTCATGCGGATTCAATCAGAGCTACTGGCTGCCCATCAGCGCATGCTCTTCCGCCGCGACGGTTATGTGAGCTCCCCATGCTCTTCGCTCGCACTCGGCACTCGCGTCTTGCCATACCGTTAGTTACCGACACAACGCAACGGCACTAATTAGGGCTACTGGCTGCCCATCAGCGCATGCTCTTCCGTCGCGACGGTTATGTGAGCTCCCCATGCTCTTTGCTCGCATTCGGCACTCGCGTCTTGCCATACCGTTAGTTACCGACACAACGCAATGGCACTAATTAGGGCTACAGGCTGCCCATCAGCGATTGCCATACGCTTTTAACGTCGTTCACTCACACATTTGCGGCGCGACAGTGAGTGTTAGACCACGGCACACATGTCTGGTCATCGTGTCCGGGGACTCCGACCAACCAACTCAGCGGGTGCAGAGAGACGTGTCGTCACCTACGCATCGCCGCAGGTCTCCAGCTCCAGCGGCGACGGTACGACACATCCGTACGGGAGTGTTAAACATTCGCATACCAGGTACCTGTAGGGTACCTGGTACCAGGAGGACCGGGAGGAGGTCGCCGACGAAACGATTCTCGACTCTCAACAACGGTCAAAACCAACGAACACGTGGATCATATGGACAAAGTTTTGCGTTCTGACCGTCGATTTGAGCATTCAACAAATTGCTGACTCCCTACACATGTTCACAATTGCGGTGCATGGGGTAGTGATCGAGGATCTGAAAATACGCAACGTCTGCCCGAAGCTTGTGTCGAAAGTGTTGACGGAAGATCAGAAAGAGTTTCGCGCTGTCAAAAATTGTTGGAGTAGCGCTGTAGTAGTGCCTCGTTTATTTGCACTGTACAGCCAGCTCCAATCTCTTTTCGGAAGACATCGGTGAAGATGTGCCTATTATCCAATGCATTTGTTGCGGTTTTCGTTGAAGTAAGGTTGGTAAATTAACGTGTTAGTTTTTTGGAAGATTATTGAGGCTGATATTGACATTTATTAGCGAAGGAGTTCATGGAGGTCCCTTTTTTAATCACGGTAATTTGAACAGTATAAAATGTAAAGTGTATTTCTTCAAGATACAGGTTCTGGAGATAATAAACTGGTTCCGTAGCATAATTTTTCTGTGTGTATTTATCGTAATATTTTCTGAAGAAAACATTCTTATGTAACGGATCCTTAATTCCTCTTCTTTATAAACAAAAATGTATAAACCCACACTCAAGGTGAAACTATAAACCATTTAAGAAATTTATTTGGGTCGTAAGAGTGCAATTTCCCTCTTGTTTAGGAAACGGTTATTTATCATCGATTGTTTAGGGTTTTATACGCAATTTTCCTTGTCTCCTTTAATAAAGCATAAAAAATCTTTTCAAACAATTATTTAACCGCCAATGCTGGTACATACATTCGTAACAAGAATTTGTCTGGCGTCGTTGCCTCACCCCCTGGCTAGTGCAAATACTAAACATAATGTTCCGATTCTAATTGGTGAATTAAAGTCAGATATTATTTCATTTTGTTTCTTACAGATACATTAAAAAGACTTGATTTATGTACAGATAGTCTTCACAGTCCTTATGTTCTTCACTTGGTTATTTCTTTATACGGCACACTTCTCCTGTGTCACCATCGTTACTCCCTCCACTGAGGCGAGGTTTCCTGGGCGAGTGACTCGAGCAGAAGATTATTGGACTTCTAGCGCTCTTTATTTCGGCCTAATTTTTGTGGTAAAGTTTTTATCCATAAATTCAAAATTATAAACTGGATCACTGTGATTTTTTTACAACTAATAAACAAAACTGTAACAAATAAAATAGCGTAAAAATCTTACAGTTTTGGCAAGTTAGAATGAAAATATAACACATTATATTTGCATAACTTTATTACAGATAATCTTGTAATTACTCATGTAGGTACAGCACTCAAGTCACATTCGTGCCATGGTCTCCGAGCTATGAGGACGTATTTCTTAAGCGCTCCAAGGATCACCGCAGGTAGTTTGAGTGAGCGGCGCAGCAGGTAGTTTTATTCAGCCGTAGGACCGTTTGGGAATAGGGCCGCACACAACGCCAGTGTCTGCCTGATATAAGTTAAGTATATACGCTATATTTTTAATATATTGTTAATATTCTTAATTTTTTCCTTAATGTTATTTCTTGTGTTAAATAAGTTTTTTTTCTATTATTGTGTAACATAGCCACACGCAACGCTAAAGCTAACGACGCCGTCTCTGCTTCGCTGATTGAGCATCCTGACTTCGAATGCTTTCATGAGCAAAATTTCGCAGGTTGTCTCCGAAGCAATGGATAGGAAATTAGAGGAGTTAGTTTCTCGATATGAAGAGAAACTATTACAAAAGACCAAGGAGATCGATGATCTCAAACTTCAACTGGCAGAGCGTACTGACGAGCTCGAGCAGTACCAGCGTAGAAACTGCTTAAGGATCTTTGGAGAACCGGAGCGTGATGGCGAGGACACCGACTGCATTGCAATCAATGTTGCCAAAAAGAGAGGTGTCCAGTTAGATATAAGTGATATTGATCGCAGGCATCGAGTTGGCCGAAAAACGAATGGTGGTACTCGTCCTATAATTATCAAATTTACCAGTTATAGGAAGCGCCGGGAAATGCTTCAATTAAAAAAAAATCTGAAGAGAAATGGAATCACCATTCGTGAGGACCTGACGAGGATTCGGCTGGAAGTCCTAAAAAAGGCTGTGGGACGTTTCGGCCAACAGAACATTTGGACAAAAGATGGTGTCATCATCGTGAAGGTGAGAAATACCTAAGTTCGAGTCAGAACAGCAGCAGAACTGGATAGCATAGAAAATTAGGAGCAAAATTCTATGTACTGGCTTTCTTTTTAAAAACAAAAAGATTTTTAATTACATTTATTAAATTTTTTCTTCTTTTGTTGTTTTAGTGATATTAAATTATTACTATAATTGATATAATTATTATTATTATTATTATTATTATTAATATTATAATAATAATTATTATTATTATTAATATTATAATTATTATTATTAACACTTCTTTTCTTCTAATTTATTACTAACATTACAATTATTTTTATATTGCTACATTTGAATTCTATTATTTTGTATTAATACTGTCCTTATTTGTATAATTATAGTAACTATTATCCCGCTAGATTATTAATTAGTTGTAAAAAACTTACATTAATTAGACTAATTCTAAGTAGTTAGTGTTCCAAGTGTGATCATAAGCTAACTTATTTAGTTCCGATTCCTTTCTGCACAATACCACTTGAATTTTTTCCACAGCGAATATCTCTATAAATGTGGCAACAAAGTACGACACAGACTTTCCCTTAGTACACGTGTCTCAGGAATTCTATACCTGTGCTTAGTGCTCCCCCCGGCCCCTTGGAAAGCCTCAGATCCGCTCGAAGTACCCTGCAACCCTTCAAGATTTACAAAGCTCTTTGTCTCGATTTCCTCGTGGTTTGTCTGTTTTCCACGTAAATGCACAATCACTTAAGCAGCATTACTCTGAAATTTCAAATATTACAGCGGAAACGAAACCAGACCTGTTATAAATTAGCGAAACATGGCTAAAATCTACAATAAAATCAGGACTCGTATCATAAACTCTTTAGAAATGATATATCGGTGATTAAAATAACTTAAAAGAAAAGATGGATGGAGGGGTCCCATTGTTTGTTCGCGATGACATTAAGGTTAAAGTAGTCGCTCACTCCCCATCCACTTTGCGAATATATGTTTGCGGAAATCCAAATAGGAATGAAACGCATACTTATTGCCGTTGTTTACTGGCCTTCGAAAACGGGCGTTTTATCTGAGTTAGAGATTCCCCTTTCACAGTTTGTAAATAAATATCAGGATATCATAATCATGGGTGATTTCAATTGCGATCTGAAAGTAACGCTCACAAATTCGGCCGAAAAGTTTATTGATACTATCAACTCCTACAAATTACAAATATAAGAATTTTGCCCTACTCACCAACCATTAGGAGCTGAAACATGGATAGATCACGCGATCGTGTCAGATACCTCAAAAGTATTAACGTACGGTCAGATATCTGTTCCGGGAGTATCAAAGCATTATTTGCTATTTATGGTGTACACTATAAAATGTCCTAAGTATAAACATAAAATGATCCGACACCGTGACTACAAAAATATCAATTCTGAGGCTATGTGCGACGACAATACCAAAGCTCCCTGGCATGACGTTTACAATCAAACATCTATTAATAGCAAAGTAGAAGTCTTCAACGAAATTATATCAGATCTTTTCGATAAGCGTGCACCATGGAAAACGCGACGAGTGTCACGTCCCGCGGCCCCATGGCTGACAAGTGAATTAAAGCAGTTCATGCAGGAACGCGACTCAGCTTACCGTCGCTTCAAGACCAATAAAACCTCTAATAATGAAAGAGCGAGCGTACAAGAAGTTACGAAATTCCGTAAAACAAAAAATTAGACGCGAAAAGTCGATATTATTATGACATCTTTAAATAAAAAACGATCACTAAAGACGTTTGGAATTCACTGAGAGACCTCGGGATAACGAAAGCAAATTCTTCTGAAATTCCTGTAGACATGTCCTTGGATGACATTAATGACCACTTTGTGAATGTTTCAAAACCAATACCACCCTGTGTCAAGCGTAATACATTACAGGCTCTTGCAGCTAATTCACCTGCGGTCAGGGATAAATTTTATTTCTATAACGTAGATCATCACGAATTAGTATGATTGTTCGCTCACTAAAATCAAATGCTAATGGCTCCGATCGAATCACAGTCAAACAATTGAAACTTGTCTTACCATTTGCCCTTCCGGCACTTACGCATTTAATTAATTTCTCAGTAACCACGGGAACCTTTCCTCAAGCGTGGAAGCTTGCACATGTTCGACCTTTGCGACCCCGTTCAAGATTTTCGATTAAAACCAGATATTATTTCATTTTTATCAAATATTAAAATGTACATTGATTTATGTACAGATAGTCTTCACAGTCCTTATGTTCTTCACTTGGTTATTTCTTTATACGGCACACTTCTCCTGTATCACCATCGTTACTCCCTCCATTGAGGCGAGGTTTTCTGGGCGAATGACTCGAGCAGAAGATTATATTTGCCCAATGAGTGGCATCCGCATTAACAATGGATGTCACCAGTTTTATTGCAGTTGCAATATTCCCACTATAATGTCTTTCGATGACAATGAAAAGAAACATCAGGTCCTTTTGAAAAATTAACAAGGAGAGTATTTTCATTCTTAGAATTACAAACATTTGAAGAGAATGGCAGCAATCGTTAAATTGGATTACATCATACTCTAGTACTTGAGACATAAAATCTTACAATGATAAGCACAATAACAATGAAATGCCACCATCTGAAAAAAATGAACATAAACATATACCCTTATGTACAAAAATTCACTACAAAAAATCGTAAAATAATTCTCAAATAATTCCCGTACAGTACGTAACAACTCTAGTGTGAATTAAAAATGAACTTCCTCAACTCATTTACAATTACATTAAATACTATAACCCAGTTAAAAAATTAAATTACAACATTAATCTAATACCTTTCTCACAGACATCTCACAAAAATTATGACAGTGACTAAGTAACTAGAATATATTCTTTGATGAAATAATAAAATGTAACATCAAATTAATACTTTCTTTGGTCTCAAAAGAATTCGTTACTTCTTAAGTCTTCTCTATAGTGAAATTTACAATAGCTTTAAAATGTTAAATCTTCTGTTTTCGGTTACGACAGTCGTTGAATGAATTACAATTTCTATAGCTGTGATTTGAATCATGTACGCCTTAAGTAACTAAAATTATATTCACATTGCTTGCAAATATAGCTTCTAGCTAAATTTCGCCAGTTACGTTAACAAGAGAGCGGCAAGGGAGTTCACAGCAGAACATTAGAACCCATAATACCACTGGTCGTTTTAAGATCTGCAATCGTTGGATATATAGACGTCCGCCACAATGAAGGTCCTCAGTTGAGTTTCCTGGCGTGGTGTCGTTTCCGCAGCGAATTCTACCCTGCGCTCCGTCGCCTTGCGTAGCAGTGTGGTCGCGTCGTATATTTTCGTTTCCCAGAACGAAAATTAGTCCTCTTGCTTCAGTGTAACTTAGGAAAGAAAAGTAAGCAAAGGGAAGGAAAAAGGCTGTGGAGAAAAACAAAAATATTTTGAGAGCTCTTCTCTTCCAACAGACAAAAAAAATATCCCTGCCGCGGGATCCCTCGATTTTTCCTCGGGAGCCAATAGCAATATTCAGTTCCTGCTCTTATCTTGCGAATTTTCCATTGGTCATTGTCGGTTTCGCTCCACTTGACCGATGACGTCGCCAGCGCGCCACGTTTAACTTGGCGGACCGCCTGAACCAACGTTTCGATTCGCCGTTTCAGGATTGGTTCGTGGGCGGGAGATATGTTCGGCTACGTCTCTCTCTCTCTCTCTCTCTCTCTCTCTCTCGCTCTCTCTCGCTCTCTCTCGCTCTTAACTCGCAAACCATGTCTGGAAACACCACCTCTTGTTTTGGCAATTTGGCAACGCGTGAAATTCCTTCGGCAGGCCTTTCACTTTAGCGACAGCGGCCCGCAAGCCTAAAGATTTGGGGCTGAGAGAATGTATATAATTGTAGATGAAAGAAAAAGAAAGCACTTGTTGTGTGCTTGTTACTTTTCAACATACTGCAGCCACTACACTGAAAAGAGTAAACGCCTGTCTCTTTGCAAATGGTCACTTTGAGCATTTACTCGAAGGTCAGTTTTCTTTGTCATTTTAAGGAAATTATTTTTTTATTTCTTATTATTTTGAAAAAAATATTAATTTACTACCTATTTATTGTGATAGTTTATCACAAGGTATAAAATACTTGGGAAAATAATATAATTTTGATACATCGTAGTAAACACGATAGGCACAACAACGGCCGAAGGAAATTGATGCAAAAATGCGATCGCTTGGGAAACACGAAAAATATTAATACGAGCGATTGAATGGGGATAAGCAGAACACATAAATGTTTTTTTTAAGTAGGAAAGGACACGAGAGGAAATCCATGGGAGAATCAGTAATTTTCGAATGGATTAGGATAGCAAAGTCAAGGAATAAATGAGTTAACGTGGACGAACGAACGACCAATCAGGAAAGGAACTCATGCGAGAAAGGAAATGTACTGCACAGGAAGAAGAAAACCCGAGAGGGAGATAGTTGAAAGGGAGATAGTTGTATAATATGAACAAAAGAGAACTGATCCGGCGTTGATGGAGTACAGATCGCAGAGAGAACGAATCCTGTTCTGATAGTATGCAGATCGAGAGAGAGGGATGCTCGCTATGTCGGTGTATTTCATTTTAAAGATTGCAGAACGTAAACAACGTGACTAGATGGGAAGTATTTTATATCACGGAATTAAAATCAGTAATGACGGAGAAATACGTGTGTGGTATCATGGACATCGAGGGAATTACAAAACATGGTAAAATGGAATCGGAATGAACAATGCATCGGTCAAGAAGGCATAAGATTCGTAAATGAAAGTAAAACGGGGACACTTTGGTTGAAAATTTCGAATTATTAATGTAAGAAGATCAACTTTTGTCGAAAGCAGAATTAAATTTTATTATCATTCTTTTAGAATTAATTATAAGGAGGAGAACTGTTGAGCATGCAAACAAAGGGGAGGGCATTATAATTGATTCTTTATTTAATAATAACAAATTGTTGTGTCAATCAAGTGCGTTGTTTGTTTTCTTTTGTTGTTTTCTTGTTATTCATTCACCGCTAAGGTGATATTAGTGACAACTGGAACCGGATCAACAGAAGCAGAAAACATCATATATCCTATAATAAATACCAGGAGATGGTTTAAAATAATACGTAATATTTTTTTCTTAACTGAATTCTTCTGGAGGTCGACTATCGAACCTACGATAATAAATTTACCCTGACAGCAGCTAAACCCTATGTAAATATAATAGGAAAAATATATGCTAAGATTTTCTTGAAAAGTGACAAAGAGATGCGGTCGCCAATTTACCAAAACAAGAAAAAGTGCTTTCAAACGGAGGTTGCGAGTTAAGCTAAACAGTCTAAATATTGGTATTTCTCTTCTAGCGTCTGGAACTAGAAAAGAAACTATTCAGCGGGTGACTCGAACATGAAGGGCCTCTGGTCAGCTGTTTGCCGTATTTATGTGGCCACCTTTCACGATAGAGGATGTGGTACGTCAAGTCCCTTCCATGCCTGATCCGGCATGCGTATTTGTCCCTGAAAATTCTTCGTGGTGTTGCGATCAACGGATTCCAGGTCGCGCTTTTACTGATCACAGCGGCATGCGATCTTCGAAATTCCGCATTCTTGTGACGGGAAAGTTGCGTGGGCGGCTGAGATGTTTAGTGGACAGTGTCGAACGTCACTATATATATATATATATATATATATATATATATATATATATATATATATATATATATACTGACCGTACTTACCTCGGTTTCCCGAATTAGGGATTCTGGTTGACCACGCAAGTACTTACTACATTTTAAAATTTTGAATGTAAGATCGAAATGATAGGGAGAAGGTATCAATTCTAGAGGGGTGCGCCTTTATGGCTTAAGGATGTTGGCTTTGGATTTGATACTTTGCTCGTTCAATTTACGACGCACCAAGTTACATATTATGATTATTCGTTTATTCATAGAAAACATGAATATGTTTAACTATACAAGTCTTCATTATATGGTCGCATGCTGTTAATGTGATTAACATTATTACCAATTAAACTGTTTGAAATATCTAACCATCCGGGAGCTCCCACACTCTTATGCAATAATAGTATACCAACATTCTGCATCCTACATTATCACATTCACAGTTATTATTATCCAACATTAATCAATTACAATCTATCCCTTCCTCAGTACACGGTTGTGATCGTTCATCATTAAGTCCTTCCTCCCCCCCTCTATACACTCGGAAACTTATGATTACAATGATTCAGCCCGACTTTCACGAATATTACGAGCTTAGTTACTTATCTGATGGTCCCATCGTCCTGTCGTGGGAAATGTAGCTGTTTCTTCTAATGTCCTTGACGAGGTCGGGCCACCCGCCCGCTGACTGCGTGCTGGCCACGTGGTCGCCGTGCCGTACCCTGCGTTTTGCTATTTCACCGTTCACTTTCAACGTCCGGGCACGAATTCGGTCTCCTCGTTGCGGTGTACTTGTTCAAAGCCGTTGACTTCTCCTTACCATTATAGTTTATAGCCCACGCACATTGCTACACCATGTGCCTTCACATCACTTAATAGTGTCATGCTTTTCTGATGTTCGGAACGCACCAATTTTTTTAGTATTATACATTAGTCCGATGCTCCGCGTGCTCGTTTACTCGCATATTAACACTTCCACGCACTTTCACCCCTCGATGTTTTCCGATTTCCTTCCCTCACCTCACATACGCCACACAGACCCGTGCGCGCCATTCGTCATGTCTCCTTGTACTGTTCTGACTCCTGCCTCTCTCTCTCACTGGCCGTGATTCGTTCCTAGAGTCGTTCATCTGGAAAATCGATCTGTGGTCTTTTCACATGCGCCAACTTTGAATTGGTTCTCTCTGTTCTTCCTATTTAATGACCGAATGACCGTCAGGTCATTATATATATATATATATATATATATATATATATATATATATATATATATATAACTCTCGGCGGGTCTCACAACTTAAGCACCTGCCGTAACTTTTGAACGGTTAAGTTATTGTAATGCAGATTTCACGAAAGTGCATGAGGGTAGGGGGCCAATAGACACGTAAATTCATTCATATTTTGTCATTTGTATTTTACTAGATATTTGAAGTAACTTTGTTTTTTCAATAGGAACTGTACATATTTTCCAGTTTATCATGACGAGCGTAAAAAGACGAATTCAATGATATACATATTGTCATATGTTAGATAAGAATTTTTTTGAGTAATTTTGATTTTTTTGCCAGTCGTATTTAACGGATATTTTAAATGTCCTCTGTAGGTGCGTCAATACATTCGAATGGAGTTCAGTATTCAATAGAATACTGAAAATATACTAAGTATACTAAGTTTTTTTTTTTGCACTCACTAATTTTGAGCGTCATGTTCACTTTTGGCAACCAAATTAAAGGAGTTCATAAACTTCTTTTTTTAATCTTTATTCTTCCAGTTTATTATTTATATTTTACAGGGAGTTTCAATTTAATAATTTATATCATTTTGGTTAGATCCCGCTGTCATCAGACAGGCTGGAAACCATCCACGAAGTAAATGTGCTACGTAATTTTGTTTGTAATAATTCTGTACATTTCAATATTATTTATAATTTTAATTTGCGAGTTCATTAAATATTCATGGTGGGTGGAACATATATTTTGGGTATCGTGAACGTACACGGCAATTTTCTTTTGTTTTACCTAATTTGAGTATTTTTGTACAAGCTGAGAGACTGGAGAAGAACTTTGTGGTTAGATTTTGCATGTATTGTTCGAGAGGTTCAATTTGTAATTCTTTATGAATTTACGTGTTAAGAATTATTAACTGAGCTTTAATAATTCTCTGGAGACATTTATTTTCTTTTACATGTAATTTTTTCAAATGGGTTGGTGCAGCGTTACACCAGATTGGCCAGGCATAAGTCAGAGAAGGTCATATTATTGATTTATAAATTAGTGTTCCACATTCTATTTTAATGGAAGATTTTTAATTTAATAACGGATATAATTTTGAAACTTTGGTGTAAGTTTTTTTAGCTATTGCCTGAATATGAGATGACCATGTCAGTGTTTAATCTAAAGAGAACACTGAGATATTTTACTGGAATTTTACTTTTTTCCAAGTCACATTACAGCCACTGAGTTTTAAGGGGGAGGAAATTGATATCGACGTAAAGTAAATATTTTAGCTTGCGATTTGTCAGTGTTGATTTTTATTCGCCACTTTTGGAATTCCAGTTCCAGTTTTGGAATTCATACAAACTACTTTGTATATAAACAAAAGATATAATGATATAATTCAGATATATTAAGATATAATTCAGTAATGCGAATACTTCACATCAGTATGTGAAGTAAAAAAGCTGCGCCATTAGCGTACAGTGCTGATTTGGTATTGCTGAATGTTGGCATATCATTAAATACACTTATTATATACATTAAACGGTACATGGGAAAGTCCTGGGCTTTGTGGTACTCCTGCATTTATTGACATCGGATTTCATAAAAAAGTTTATTTTTTACACAGAATTGCCTGTTTGTTAGAAAAAAATTCAATGATTTTTAATAGATATTGAGGTAGGCCAAAATTGATTAATTTATACATTAATATATTGTACCAAACTCTACCAAATGCCTGGGGTACATTAAGGAATAGTTCAATGGTGTAGTTTTCATGAAAGGTATGTACAATAAATTCAGTAATGCGAAGGAGTTGGGGTGTGGTTGAATGATATCTTTTAAATCCAAATTGTTCATCTGAAATAGCTTTAATTTCCAAGAGATATTTAGTTAATCTTGATTCTATGGCTTTTTTTAAAGACTTCTCCTATATCTGATCATACATTTATAGGCCTTTAGTTTTCAGGATGATGTGGGTTTTTCCTGGTGTAAAAAAGGTAATATATGGTTAATTTTCCAAGGTATAGGACAATATTTTAGTAATTTTAAATAAATCTTTAGTCTTAATATTTTATTTCGACCTAGCTGAAAAGCTAGTATCGAAATTCCTGCCGCCGTCAGGACTCGAACCTAGGACCTCCCGATCAGAGGCGCTGCAGTGATATCAGTTGATACACTGAACTACCGCTCGCGGTAAGCACAAAGACAATGACTCACTATTAGTTACAAATTTTATCAATTAAAAACATTAATTATCCTAACACATATGTAACTATAGGTGTCGTAACAAGGAACTAACAGCTAATCAGCATTTAGTTTCTGCTCATGAAGGAAATGATCCAGTAGGAAGTTGTTAATGCTTCATGATGGGGACGTCCTGAATTTCGATTACGGCTTTCGTATATCATAACTTGTTTGGTGTGCTAATAGTTTTTTGGTAACGAAATTGTAGATAGCAGCATTTTGTTTTTCATCTTGCCATCCTTTCAATAAATACGAAATTGGCGGAGGATCTGACACCTGATAATTTTAATTCAATTTTTCCTTCCACAGTACCAAGCTAATTTACTTCTCTAAACACACTATACTTGGAGGTCATGAATTAAATGCTCAGTTGAACGAGCATCAGTGTTGAGTCGTCATGAATACAAATGAATTACGTCATAATTTCTAGGTGGATGTTATCTATATTCTGTCATGGAGGAAACACAATAGTAAAAAAGATGTGCATAAATCAAAAACTTATGTTGAATACGAGGCAAATTGTAAACGAAATTGAAACAATGCAAACTAGTGGTGCTATTACCGCACATACTTTCTCGTTTTATTTGTAACTTTTGCAATTTTCAAAAATTTAGTGAGTTCAATAAAAAGCGGAACTTCACTCTATCTAAGAAAAAAAAGAAAATATTTCTAGGAGTTTGGGAAAATTCTTACTCTTTAAAAACTGCCTTTCCTTTACTAAGGACCGGGAGCGGTAGGTCAGTGCATCAACTGATGTCACAGCAGCGCCTCTGACCGGGAGGTCCTAGGTTCGAGTCCCGACGGCGGCAGGATTTTCGACACTGGCTTTTCTGCTAGGTCGAATTCAGTCGCTGTCTGGAGGAGAATTCTAGCGGCCGGCTGCTCTGATCGGTAGTTTTCCGTTGTTTCTTCGATCAACACCAGGCGAATGCCGGAGCAGTACCCTGCCAAACGGGTCACGGACCGCACGCGATTTGTCCTTCCTCTTCCTTGTCCTATCTTCTCCCCTTACACACACACACACACTAACACTAACGTGCACTATACTACCACATATTTCGGGAGATCGGTCGGGAGCTTAGAGCCTGTCCCGGCTGGGGCGGTGCCCCGCTGGTGGGAGAGTCCTGGTTAGGGGGAAACCCCACTAGCCGACGGTAGGTCGGCGCCGGATCTCGCCATCCAGCGGGGCACCAGAATCATCACCATTTCCCGAGAAAAAACATGCACTACACTAACGAGACTAAAGACCAAAGCAGTTGACGCGCCCGGAAACACGAAAAAATCAATCAATCAATTTACTAAGGAAGTAGCAATATATTTTTTTTATTCTTTCCAAGAGTTTAGACCTTAATTTATTGGAGAAACAAGATTTTCATGATACTTTTAGCTGAAGTAAGACATATGAACAAGTGTATTTCTCACTAAAAATTTTTATTCCCTGAAATGTTTTGGGAAAAGCGCACGAAGACAAGTTGCGAGAGGTGCTATTTGTTATTCCTTGGAAATTCAGAGGGGTGGGAAGGCATCCGAAGCTACTTTTGGACAAGACTTTACTTCGGCGATCAAAAATCTTGAAAATGTAATCTATTAAGGTAGACGTTTGTAAAAGGCTACATTTTGACAGATTTTAAACCTGCAGTCTGATCCTCCCTCTCCCAAAAATACGTGGAATCGAAACCTCAAGCAGTTTGTAGATAAGCTAAAATGTAGCATTACACTATTATTGTCTACATAAATCAGGACGTAATTGCTGCAAGCAAATGAAGACTTTATTCGAGACCTTCTAAAAAGCGACGGATACTCGCACATTATTTGATCATGACAGTTCAACTTTTTTCAACACCAACCTGGAAACCAAACCACAAAAAAATCCACTAGTTCCCTTCCATCCCAGAGCTAGATTTGGATCACATTGCAGTTATTTTAACTGCCAGCACAACTCGTCCTCTTATAAATCTTCCACCACGTTTATATACTCACAAAGTTGACTGGAGAATGTTCCAACATCTCATATCCTCTCTCCCTCCTGTTAAATAGTGAAAAACACAATCGGAAATCGACGAATGCACCCTCGTTCTGACTAATGTTACAATCAACTCCATTAACAAATCTTCCCCTAACAGTATAGAGGCAATTCGCGTTCCAAACCATCCTCGGCTAACGGAAGGCATCAAAGAACTGATAACAAAAAAGAACAAATTAAGACGCCTTTGAATCAAACAGATTACATCGCCTACAATTGTATTAAATTCGTATTAAATTACTTCAACTTCTTACATTCTTTATACTTACATACTTTTTTACATACTTTCGTATTAAATTACTTCATCTGACTCGTCTATAACACAAATTTTTTTCCACCTTGAGGAATACAAACTAGAAGTGTTACAGAATGCGATTAAGCATTATTGTAAATGAGCAATTTGAAGCTCTTTTCACAGGAATCTATTTAGTTCTCGAAAACCTTAATTGGAAGTCATTTGAAATACTTGCACTCACAAATGCAATAATGTATTCAAATCGATGGAAATGTGCTAATTAACGGCGTGAGAGGTATTTGAAAAAATAAATCAATTGTGTAATTTTTGAAAAAAATAAATGAATACACCAAAATAAACTTCGTATTGAACTGTACAACAAGTACTATCCATTGGAAAGTTTTACGAAATTTTACGAAAATCATATGAAGACGGACGGACGGCATCAAGGACCCACAAAACACGGATTGTGGCTTCACCACGTGTTAGAGTATTTTTTATCTTAATTGAGCATTGGGTTTTATGTATGGCGTAAGTATAATGGTGCAGCGCTGCGCAGGCGCTTGCCATGCCTTCTCTGCGCGTGACGTCATCTCGGAATTTCGCGCTCGGCGAGCGCAGGGTAGGCGTATATCCGTCTTAGCCCGTCTCAATAACGTTTGGGAGGTTCTGCTGAAAATTGTGGTAACTGTTTCTTTATCAGTTCATGTTTCAATTCACCTTTACGACTAAATATAGAAGATTTTTTTTCGTAATAAATTGGGCACGTTTTTAGGAACCACGTTTTTACCAATTGTATTTATGTTTTATTCTTATTTTATTGTCTTATTTATGTTTCGAGCTGAAGCAAAGAAAACAGAACTGGCATATTCCGTCCTGCTTGTGTTAAATTGCAGTTGGACTGATGTAGGAGAATGCCTGGCCAAAATTCTAATTCCTTCACCGAATGCATTAGGCATTGTTAAAAATATTGTTACATCATTTCTCAATATATACTATTATTATTGTTATTCCTATTATTAGTAACAAGAATTGTCACTTAGCTGTAATATCAAGGACATCAACTCAATCAGGGTTTTCGTACAGTTTCCATTGATCCTTTGAGCAAATTCTGCGATTTCCCCTTGCTTTGATTTCTGGGCAGTAAATTTAGCTTCACTCTGCCCAAGTTCCTTGAACTCCCTTTTGTTAGACATAACAGGGGTGGAGGGTTAATTATTTGTTAGCAGTGTATTCAAATTCAAAATTGAATGCCACTTGCAGTTCTTTCACATAAAGGTGAAATTTAAAATAGAATAGAATAGAATATTTATTTTGCTACATACATGGAATACTTCCGGTGGTAGCGTTTTCTAAGCAATTACTACAACTTCACAAAACGAATATCAAACAACATTAAAATATTTACATGTTACTAAATACAATTTTACAAAATTAATGTATTGGCCCTATTTATTTTGTCTAATTTTAAAATTTTTGATATTCTGCGGGAGAGTCTCCAGCACTGCTGAAGGTAAATCGTTCCAATTTTTTATCGTTCGGTTTACAAATGAGAATTTACCTACATCTGTTCTCTGTTTTCTTTGCCGAATTTTGAAACCATGATCCTTCCGCGCGACGTAAGTTGGTTTTGGTAGTCTTGCCCGTACTTCACCCCACGGACGATCCCCTCTTATTGATTTGAATAATGCACAAAGACGCGATTTCTCTCTGCGTTTTTCCAATAGTTCCCACTATAAAAAATTGAGAATTTCAGTCGACTCGCGGATTCCGTAGTATCAACATCGTTCTAGCTGCGTGTCCGCACGGAAGTCTGTGATACAAATGCAGTGCTGCACATAAAGTATTAAGTGTTCTGGTTATACGGAATATCTACTGAACAAACTACAATAATACATTCCAGTCGGCTGCGTTTGCAGCTGGCTGGTCTTATTATGACAAATGTTGACAGCAACATAACCAAAGAATCTGCCAACATGACGAACAATTCTGAAGGTAAGAAGTGATATGCGAGTTTAGCCACAAGTGATGTATTCCCCAAAAAGGATCAAGCTATAGTAATTGAATCAAAAGAAGGACGATCTATAAAATACTATTTAAATAAACTAGCCACAATTGTTGACTCTAGAAATATAAGGTTTATATCTAGGATTTATAACAACAGAGTCTGTGCTTTCTTAAGCAGTAAGGAAATAGCCGACCATATTTCTGATAATCATAATAATATTAATACCCAAAACCACTTGTTAACAATCAGGCCCCTAATAAGTAAACAAAAAAGAATTATCATATCAAATGTCTGTCCCATCATACCTCATAATGTAATTGAAAGAGAGATAAACAAGAGAAACATACAAAATCACTCTAAAATTTCTTTCATCAAAGCAGGAGTTACAGAACCTGGTTTCTCACACATTATGAGTTTTAGGAGACAGGTTTTTATTGACCCAGAGGACATTAACTAGGTACCAGATTCAATGACCATATTTTATGACAATACAACAAATAGGATTTACTTTACAAGTAACACCATGGTATTCTTCATTTGTAGACGAGCTGGTCATCTTGCCAATCAATGCCCTACCAAGACCCCCACCTTAAATGCTCACCCTGTTAACCAAGAATTAAATGAGAGTCAAGAACAGAAGTCAATGATAACACAAAAAGTGCCACAACACACCCTGAAGCAAATAGAAGAGCATAGTATGGTTAATAATAGTAACTTACCAATTATGAATAAAAGAACTTTAACATCTGAATCTACCTTTCAAGCTGATACTGATAACTGCACATCCAAAACTACTAATAATGACATCCCAAAACAACCAATCAAGAAAAAGAAAAAAATTAAAAATGATAAAAGTGAAAACACAGTAACACAAGATGACAATCAAATGAAAACTATTGATGAACTAATTAAGCCTATCCAGAAGATTATTGATGAAAAACCTGAACAATTTCCACTCAATTACATACAATTTAAATATTTTCTTGAAAAATCCTCTAGAACTAAAAATACTATTGAAATAGCTAAAGATTATCCCTGTGACACCAGTCGATTATCTAGATGATGACTAATACATATCCTCTCGTAACAGAAAGATCCATTAAAAACAAATTCACCAGAATTATAAACAAATTAATAATTAGTAACCCACTTAATGAAGACTCAGGAATTGATACTTCTACTTCTACTTAGATTAAATAAACAGAAATACATCTGATGAATATTCGACATAATATTAAGAACACTAATGGTTAATAATATAAGAACACTAATGGTTTTCACCCTCGATATGAAAGAATACAGATTTTGTGTGAAAAATACACACCTGAAATAGTATGTGTGCAGGAAACCAACTTTAAAGGAAATAAATCAGGCAATTTAAAAGGATTCACGTGCTACAATAGTAAATAAATAAACTAATTAATTAATCTTTATTGATGGCGAGGCTCAGGCCATTTAGCCTGCTCTTCCGCCTGACTCCGCCAATTTCAAAATTTATATTACAATAGTACATAATAAAGGAAGATATTCATTGAAAAATACGCACGCAATTTGGATGCAGGTTCTCACATAGATGACAGGAGTGAAAGCGAGGGAGGACGAGTTTGATAAGAAATCGGGATGCGAAGAACGGGAGAAAAAAGAGGGAAAAAAATCAGTGACATGTTAATAAATTCTGTTAATTGTTTCATGGAGGTTTTGAAGAAGCTAAAATTGCGTACGTATTTTTGAATTACCCTTAGAAAAACTAGAAAGGGAGGGAATCTCGTCAGCACACAAGCGAAAACACATCAAGCCAAGAGTTCAAGCTCTGAGAGAAACTGAAATCATTGAGAGATAATGGTAAATCATTTTGCGTGTATTTCATAATAATAACAATAATAATTATTATATGATAAAGTGTCGTAAAACTATTTGGTTCTTAAATAAAGTTAAAAAAATTAAAATGTGGATATAATCAATTTTTGGAAATGTTAGCAGTTAAAATATTCCACAAATTAGCAAATTGGAAAATTTTAAGATTATAGGAAATCTTTGCCGTTTAGAGTATTCCCAAGACCCAAAATCCCGACCCAACATCTCTTACCCGCCAGCCAACGATTTATTCTACATTTGAGAAAGAAAACGTCTTGGGAAAGAAGAAGAAAACACTTAGGGAAAGAAAACTTCTCAACGCAACTACAAATATCCAGGTTACAAACTGATTATGAAAGCTTCTCTTACCTTCGTTCTTTATGTAAATCCGTACATATCAAGACAACAATAATTGAATTACATGAGCTCAATTAAAAATGCCATCTCTCATAACATGAAAAAATTATTGAAATATACTGTCACCATTCTATCTTCGACTCTCTATGTTTATGAAAGAGAGTAGATCGAATGAGTCGAGTTACTCGACGTTACTCGAATTCGTGTCGTGGGCGAGAAACGTCACGTTTCAATTAGGAATAGTAAAAACAATGTTCACTATCCTCACTAGGAATGGGTACGTTGTTTTTTAATGCGTATCATGCAAAAGTGGAGTTATTTCTAAAAAATCTTTGATATATTATTTTAGAAAATGCTACATTCAATATCAGGTCAACTGTTCTGAATTATTCCAACTCTTGTTCTACACTGTTCTTGATAATAGCACTAATACTCTCACTGACTTCACTCATTACAAAAACACAACAGGAATACACTTCACACAGTATGAATATATACCCTTTGTACAGCTAAAAAATGACATGTAAATAGAAACACTTGACAAATAGAGGAAAAAAGCACAGATCAAATATATATTCCAACATAATGAACTCTTAAAGAAAAATATTCACACTACTCTTGTGTTAGTGGAAGTTACGGTTTCAAATAAATTTATACTTGATTAAAGGTTCCCTCATCATCACTTATATTCACAATCCAAGAACTTTCCTATTAAACAATGATCAAATAAATTATTACCTTTTGTCTGTGTGGTTGAATATCAGGATCACACATTGTAATACTTTAAAGAAGAATGTGGTCATCAAAATGAATTTCAATTTACACACAATTACAAGAAAATGTTTTACGGTTATAAATCTTGTATCAATATCTGTACTCGATTTACGACTGGTATTTTAGTTTCAAGATTTACTATTGAAATTTAATAGATTCAAACTGCATTATTTGATTGTACCTGGGAGAAACCTATTAGCTCCGAAATTATCATAGCTTTCTATGCAAGTTTCGTTGGCAACCAAGAATGAAATTGTTTGTTCAAATTAAATTGGAAGACTCACGTCGCTTATCCCAGGAAGGTACCGTTGGTCGGGGAAGACGCAGACGGTTACGATGAGGAAGATTACGCCCTTGTTGCTAGCGGGGAAGGTTGGTTGAAGCGGAGTCCCTTCGCTGTCGCCGACCGCGTTCGTAGTGAGGCGTTGTAAAGATTTCCAATCTTCTTAATCTAGATTGCAGTTCCTCACTCCGTTTGGGGTTGAATTGCCAGGAAATCCGATTTGACTTCTTGTTTCGTCCGGAGTAAAAATTACTAAGTGACGAATAAATAAGAGGCGAATCCAATCTTATTTTTATAAGATGAAGTGAAAGAATAACAATAAAAAAGATGAAATAGAAAACAATCTTCCATTAGACCTTCCTTTTCATATTCCAAACGTTCGCCGAAATATACGAGTCTCTCCCCCTCTCCCTCCCTCTCTCCCACCCTCTCCCTCCCTCTCTCTCCCTCCCTCTCTCCCCCTCCCTCTCTCCCCCCCTCTCTCTCAGATACGCGTGGCGACCGATGTTCTTCCACCTAACGCTCCCGCAAAAATGGTTTACGTTCCGTTGCACGCGAGGCGAATTCTTGTAGTGGTTCAAACTAAATTTTCATTGGTTGATTCCGTTTGCTTAAGTGAGCGCTTTCACAAATCTACGTTTTACACGTGGCACTATCTGTGATAATTTCTTTTAATCCCTTGTAACATCTCACTCTCTCTCATGGAGGTAGGATGAAGTTTTCTCCATGACCCTTTCAAGTATGTAGCTCGACTTTAGCGGTTACAGTACAAAGAGTTTGAAATGTTCTTCCAGCATGAATCCTACTAATTTGTATCTTGGAATCTGTATTTACTACCCCATTCTTCATTTTGTTGATCTCGTGGGTAAAATTGATATCAATACATTACGTATTGATCTTGCAGGTACCTACCCTGTAGTTAAAAAATTGAATTTGAATGCTGGTTTAGGACTTGATAGTACAGATAATTACTTCCTTAACAACTGCCGTTTTAGTTTATCTGTCTCGCTCAATCTTCTGTCCAACGTATCCTTGTCTTGAGGCATGTTTCTTGATAAATTGAAAATTTGTAAAATTGTTACGATGTCCAAATCTGGTGGAATTAGCGACGCGAGTAATTACCGCCCTATTTCAACAATAAACTCCATTCGCAAACTCTTTGAGAAACTAGTATATGACAGCTTGATCTCCAAGTTTAGACGTGTTTACTCACTAGAGCAACATGGTTTCTTACCTGGAATCTCTTCTCTAACAAACCTCACTAATTTTAATCACTTATTGTTCCAACAACTGGGCAAACGTAACCAATTTTATGTTATTTACACCGACTTTGCTAAAGCTTTTGATAGGGCCAATCATACTGTTTTACTTGACAAATTTGATTGTTTGGGAATTACACATTTAATTGTTAACTGGTTTAATTCTTACCTCACCCAAAAGGTTCGTATTGTTTCCTAATGGGGTGCCAGATCAAAAAAGTTTAGAGGTACTTCTAGAGTTTCTCAAGGCTCATATCTCAGTTCTCTCTTATTTAATATTTTTGTTAATGACATAGGTGACAATTTATTCAAGTGTAAAGTCTTAATCTTTGCAGATGACGCTAAATTTTTTATGGCTATTAATGAAACATCGGACGCTATACTTTTTCATGAAGATTTGAACAGAGTTGAGACCTGGTGCCAAAAAGATGGTATAGCCCTGAATGCATCTCAATGCAAATTGGTCCGCTTTTCAAATAAACATAATCCTGTTGTTTTTCATTAGTGTTTCTGATGGTGATATCTCCTCTGTAAATTCTATCATAGATCTTGGTGTTACTCATTCCTGTAATAGATTTTGCTCTCTGCATATCGACAAAATAGTAAATAAGGTATTCAAGAGGCTTGATTTCATTAACAGGACATGCAAGGAGTTCCAGAATCGTTCTACGTACATCCTTCTATATAAAACACTAGATCGAACCATTTTGGAATACACCTCTCCAATATGATCTCCTTATCTTCTAAAAGACATAACCCGCAACGAGCCAGTTCAGCACAGATTTCTGAGGCGTGTATCTTCATACTAAGTGAACCGATATCATTTAACGATCATGTCTATAGCCCCTTATTAGAGAAATTCAAATTGAATACCTTACAGGACTATTGCTGATATATTTCTTTTTTAAATTATCAACAGTATTGATGAGAGTGATTTAATTAACGAAGTTGCATTCAATATTCCTTCTCGACTCTTGCGTTGAACTAATATTTTTCACCAGAACATTATGAAAACATCCATAGGTAATAAAGACACAATACACAGGCTCCTGGGAGTGGGGAATAAATTTGGAATGAAAATAGATAATTTTGGTGTCCCACTCCCAACATTCAAGTCCAAAATCCATAGTTTAATCTTAAATGACTAATGCATGTATGACTAATACCTTTTTAGTTTCTCGTATACGTACGGAGTATACGTTGTATAGAGAAAGTTATGTAATGCTGCGCAAAAAACGGCGGGTTTTCCTATGAGTCTTCAGTTTCTAGAGAGTTGCATTGGATCACAAGGTGTATTTTCAGGTTTTCCATCTTAAAAGACCTACGGTTGTCGCTAAGGATATTTTTGTATCTGGGAAAGCTCCTCTACACATCACATGACGTCGGGAGCACATTTGAAGACGGCGATGTCACTGCAGTGCACTTTTGGTTCATTGTCTTCAACTGTTGCGGCATTTCCTGGCATTATATCGTTAATTTTGCACATTGTAGAATATCCAGGATTTTGCTGAAGAACAAAATTTAATGTACACTTTTTCAGCCATATGACCAAGAGCTCGACTCAACTCACTCCGTTCAAATTCACTTACGTTTCAAATTATCCTTTGTGGTATACTTTTTGAGTTTATTTGTGACAATACATCAGATACATTGTCATGCGAGACACATTTTTCAAGCTTTTTATTCTTTTGTCCTTAAAAATGTAACATATGTATGCATTTTCGCCAAAGTTGGCCAAAATATGACATTTTACTAAAAACGGTTCTTAAAAATATGACAAATGTATGCATTTTTGGCAAAATTTGACCAAAATAATTTTGACCGATTTTACCAAATTTGACCAATTTTACTGAAAACGGTGTAAATATGACTTTATATGCACAATAAAAATACGTTTTTCTAATCGACAATACCTGGATGTGTGCATAAATTGTTTTAAAATTCACCCGAAGGTTCAGAAAAAATATATGACTTGTCATTAAAATCCGGGCCCTACTAATTCAATATTCAACCAATTGGCTGAGAAAACTTAAGAAATAAGTGATGTCAGTATCTCTCTTGATGTCGTAGCATTAGCTCGAACAAGAGTACATATAAAAGTAAGGGAATTGAATAAAAAATAAGTGCATGCAATTCAATGACTTTTTTTAATTCAAAAATTTTCCAATCTGAAATAAAATGTAACTATTGGTTTAATTTGTTTATTTTCTTTCCCTACCCTCATCCATTGAAATATTAATATCAAAGACAAATAATAATAATAATAATAATAATAATAATAATAATAATAATACATTATAATAATAGTAATATTGGCATATTATAATTTCAATTGTGTATGACTAGTCAGATATGATATATAAAGATTCACATGTCTTCCTGAACTCCAGATTTTTAACTTTCTCTTTATACACTATGAGTAAGGGTAAAAAGCAGATTTTTTTAATCAGAAATTCAGTGCTGGGCGGTCATTCGGTGCTGTGCCGGTCAGATTGTGTGAACGTGTTTTCCGGGAGCTCTGGTGAAAGGCGGTGATTGGGTGTTCCTTGGAAAGTTATCAAGCAATTTTTCCTAAGGATGAGCCAAAGTGACAGCTAGTGCTACCAACATAACTGAAATTTCTGTGGTCGTTGTGCCCTTGAGCTCATTAGACTCCCTTCCCGTTTGCAGTTGGCTAACTTATAAATGGCTTCGACACTTCCTTTTGTCGTGTCCTTGTCCGACAAAAATATAGTGCGCTGCGAGAAATAATTGATATTAGGAAGTGCAGTGTAATGTGCTCTTCCGTAAAAATTCTTTTTTTCTTTATATATTACATTTAATTTATTTTTGTGTGATAAATATTGTTTATTTTAAAACGGAGACTTGAATGCGAGATGCGTACCGGTGCACGTGTTTCCGGCTAAAATCATTTCTCTTTCTATTCACATTCGTGGCAGTTTTCTTTTACTGATTGTGAGAGCATATTAAGAGATTTTCCACATACGGAATTAAATTTAAATATTTCCCGGACTCGCGGACGTGCAAATACATCAGCGGAATTCTTAGACTTCTTCATAGGAATGTTTTCACAGGAGCCATTAGCACTTTACGAAGGGGCGTGACTGAACAGCCGTCGCGGCGGAGGGATACTTCTCTGAAAGACATGTTTTCGCGAAATGTCACTTGTTTTCGCGAACTGTCACTTTGGCTCATCCTTAGGAAAATCGTTCTATACCGGGCGCGCGCGGGTTCTTTTGCCGCGCTCCTCATCTAGAGCACCGCGCCCGGCACTACTCTACACAGCGATTCCTGGCGGCCAGCAGCAGTGTTGAGTTCTGCGGTTCTTGCTATGCTGCTGGCGGGGTAGAACTAAATCCTGGCCCTAGCAGCGACGCAGTTTTGCAACCGCAAGCAATAACCTGTGCTGGTTGTGAACGGAACTAGCGTTCTGGAGTACAGTGCGATGGGTGTTACCGCTGGTATCACTGCAGCTGTGGTAACGTGAAGGGCCGGTTTAGAAGCAGTGAAGATTGGCCATATTAGTCGTATTAGCCTGCCGTATTAGTCGGGAGCAGAGGGCCGATGAGCGAAAACGGGAGCGAGAGAAAGAATTGAAGACAACGGGGGTATTACTCGAAGATTGCATGAAAAGGAACAAGGAGCTGGAAGAACAGTTACAGGAGAATACCAGCAGTGTTTCTGAGACTACGTCAGATGCTGATAAGGGTACTGAAAAAATGTGCTTGTTCTAGGCATACTGGGACTGGCTACGAGGCTCTGGACGTACGGTGTTTTCCGGGCATTCGAACGGCACAACTACGCCGAGTTGTCGAGAGCCAGGACCTGGGCCGACCGGATGCAGTTATTTTACGCGTGGGAACAAACGACTCGAAAAGGAATGTAGACTATGTTATAGGTGACATATATGGACTTGTAAAAGCAGCAAGAAAAAGTTTCCTACTGAAAAATTAATTCTGAGTGAATTATTGCGGAAGAGGGACACTCGCTGGACCCGAATAGGCCTAATCAATGACGGCATGGACAGGGTGGCATGCACGTTAAGTGTGCAGATGGTGGATTCCAACGCCTGGATTACAGACGGCGACCTGAGCCGCGGTGGCCTACACCTCAACAGGAGGGGTGCCTCAAAGCTGGGGCGCTAATTTGCGAAGATCAGCGCGCACGCTGCCACGGCGGACCTCGGGAGCAGATGAGAAGAAAAAGCGATGGACATAGATGAGGGTAAGTCTCTGGTATTGCTGCAGGTAAACTGTAGAAGCGTGGTTAATAAAAGTTTAATCTTTTGGAATCTTGTGGAAATATACATCGCCGATATTATTATAAGAACGTAATCATGGCTTAGAGTGAATATCTCAAATACGGAGATATTTATGAGAGATTACGTAGTGTTTAGAAGAGATCGGGATAGTCGCGGTGGGGGTGTGTTTATTTGCGTAAAAAATTGTTTTAAGTCCGTGGAAGTGTGGTCTGATCTAGTTTGTGAAATGATTGCAGTGGAAGTTTAGAGTAAAAACGATCGAGATTCATGGGAAATATTAGGAATGTATCGACCTCCAGTGGAAAATATGAATACCTTGCAGAAACTCGTAGAAAGAACGGGCGTTGGTAACAAGGAGAACAGACAGTTAATTATCGGTGGAGATTTAAATTTATCCCAAATTCAGTGGGAAGGTGAAGTGACGCAGGGGAGAGGGGCGCAGAAGATAGTAAACGAGCTAGTTTGGACAAATAACCTAATGCAGGTAGTAAAGCAGCCAACAAGAGATAATGCCATTTTAGACGTATTTTTAACGCGTCCGGAGGGATCCGTTACGAATTGTGACGTAGTTCTAGGTATAAGCGACCACTCGGCTGTGTGTCTAAAAGTGAAAGGGAACTGTACACCGCATAGAACTGAGCGTAAGAAGATATACTTGTACCGTAAGGCGAACGTGGCCAATTTACAAAAGTATTTAGTGGATAATTATTCCACATTGGCGGGAATTGGTAGTTCTGTAGAGGAAGTTTGGAATAATTTTAAGAAAATTAATAGGTGTATGGATCTGGTCTGGTACCGTATAAAATCATAACAAAAATCTCGATCCAGAATATTATGATAATAGGATACGAAAGTTAAAATGGAAAACAAGGCGGGCATATGGGAAAAGAAAAATCAGTGATCAACATTATGAGAAATTTAAGAAACTAACGAGAGAACTATTTGAGGCGAAAGTATTAGCACAGGAAGGGTATTTGGAAACAATCCTTACTGATGAAAATAAAAGTTGAAGCAATTTTTTTAAATACGTACGAAGGCGCTAGGGAAATTGCGACGAAATCCCGACCTTAAGAAATGGTAGTAATAACTTAGTGCTAAACGAGAAAAAAATAGTAAGTATATTTAACCAATTCGCGTCAGATTTTACAGATAAAAAAAAGATCACTGTAAACGAATGCGAAGAAGAAAATTTTGTACTAAATCCGAGAGCACTTAGAAAAAGAATTGCCAAAATATGTAATAATAAATCAAAAGGACCGGAGAGAATTTCAGAGGAAATTCTCAAGTTAGGAGGAGAAGCTATGTTATCGTACCTATTACGGCTTTTCGAGATATCAATGAACAATTCATATATTCCTCGGGGTTGGAAAGATGCCATAGTGGTCCCAATTTTCAAAGGAGGCTCGCGTCAAAATCTCGAAAATTATCGCCCAGTAAGTCAAACGTCTGTAGTGTGTAAGCAAATGGAATATTTGGTGGCAGAATACTTACGCGGAATTTGGGATAAGAATAATATCATTTACGAAGGGCAACACGGTTTTAGAAAAGGATATTCATGCGAGAGTAATGTAGTCACTGTCAGTCAGGACATTGCTGATTCTCTCGATGAAGGTTCCATTGTTCATGCAATTATTATAGATTTCACCAAATCGTTCGACCTCGTTCCCCATGATAAATTAATACAAAAAATTAACTTAGAAGAATTTGCTCTCTGTATTGGAGAATTTATCAGCTCACGTACTCAACGGGTGCGAATCGGGTCAAATTTCTTTCTCTTCGAGGACAGAAGTAACGTCCGAATTACCACAGGGAAGTGTCCTAGGTCCGTTGTTATTTATTGCGTATATTAATGATATTGGGCAGGGAATTGAATAAAAATTACGTTTTTTTGCAGATGATTGTATAATTTATCCGGAAATTAAGAACACAAGTCATACAGAAATATTGCAGGCTGACTTAAATAAGATAGAATCATGGACTACCACAAATGGAATGAAATTAAATCCCAGTAACTGTAAGTTTACCAGATTCTCGCGCTCTAGAAAGACAGATGACATGAAATATAAATTAGGAAATTAGGATATTCCGAGGGCTAAATGCTGTAAATATTTGGGAATTGTACTAAATGAGGATCTGAGTTGGGCAGAACACGTAAATTATGTAGTGAAAAAGGAGTGGAAGGCATTACACTTTGTAATTAGAGTACGTAGGAAAGGAAGTGGAAAATCAAGGGAATTAGGGTACACGTCTCTAGTACGCCCGATATTCGAATTTGGCTCCATATGTTGGGACCCTTATCGTTTAGGGCAAATAAAATCTTTCGAAAACGTACCGAAATTATCCAAGAAGGAATTTTGTATTTTCTCTTCTTTTCTACTTTTCTATGATTCAAATTAAGTTCTCTAAGTACTTTTCTAGCTTTTGCATACAATGGCATAAAACGCTAATGCTCTATGTACTCTTGTTTTTTAGGATATATGTCCTGAACTATGATTGGATTGATGGACGTGGCTGCTTTTAGAGAATATTTGATTATTAGTTCCTTTCTGCGATGAGATAATGTGTGTTCATTTGCTTCAATTAGTATGCTTCCGATGAGACTGGTATGAAAAGAATTGTGAATGTATGTATGAATTCGGTGCATATGCTGAGACCTTGATTACGGACAGTATCCAGTTTTTTGAGGTCACTTTTACTAGCAGATCTGTATATTATTGATCCATAGTCTATTTTGGATCTCACAAGTGCTTTGTGTGTTGATAATAGCAATTATCTATCTGCCCCCCCAGTTGTTGTGTGCTAGGCTACATTTATCTTCCTTTTACATTCATTAATATTTTTCAATATGTGCAACTTCTAGGTCAGTTTATTGTCGAAGTGCATTCCTCATATTTTGGTACTGGTGACCAATTTCAGGATCTGATTACCAATTGTAAGTGTAGGTAAGTTATTGATGTTCTTTTTTGAGAATATTATACACTCTGTTTTTTGAGGTGAAAATTTAAACCCTGATTTGAGTGACCATTCATAAATACAATTTAATGCGGTTTGCATAATTTCTTGAGTTGAGTTATGTTTCTTCTTTTACAGAGCATAGTAATATCTTCGGCGTATTTCCTAATGATCGTGGATAGTTTGATTTTTTCGTCCGCGTCATTTATTGCTAGTAGGAAAAGTGTAACACTTAGGATGGATCCTTGAGGTACGCCATTCTCTATTCGTTTCTTCACAGATAATGTTCCATTTGCTCTCACTTGCATTACCCGATCATTCGTGAAATGTTTGATAAACTGAAACATGTCTCGAACCCCAATTTCGCTCAATTTATGTAGGACTCGATGCATCCATACCATATCGTATCCCTTTTCGATGTCCAGGTTGACAGCTAACACATGTTGTTTGTTGGCAAACGCTTCTTGAATATAGGTGTCTATGCTTACCAGGTCGTTGAGTGTTCTGGTCGAAATCCAAACTGATTACTGGATATTATCTTCTTGTAATCGAGGTACCATCTGAGCCGACGATTAATATGTTTTTCCAAAATTTTGCACGTTGCAAGTCAATGATATGGGCCTGTAATTACCACTTAGTATTGGGTCTTTTCCGGGCTTAGGAATGGGGATCACAGCCATTTTCCTCACTTTTGGGAATGTCTTTTCCATCCATATGCAATTGAATATTTTTAGTATGATATCTTTCCCTTCCTGAGGTAGATTTTCAAGCAAGATATAAGGAATATTGTCCGGTCCGAGAGAAGAATTTTTGTAAGCTTCTAGTGTTGTGACAAGTTCTTTCATTGAAATAGGTAAGTTAAGGGGCTCTTGAATGTGACATCCTTCTGTGTTCACCATCGGCTGTTCTCTTTCTTGTTCATTTTTGTAAGATTGAAAGGCTTGAGAGTAATTTTGAGAGCTAGAATTGCTGGCAAATTTGTTGGCCAGCTCATTTGCGATATCATCGGGTTCATTAATAACTTGGCCATTTTCAGTCAGAAGAAAATGAATTTGATTAAATCTTTTATTACCTTGTATGGAACTAATTTTTTTCCAAGAGTCCTTGATGTTATTATTCACGTTGATAGAGGATACAAAACTTATCCAGGAGTTGGATTTGCTGTCTTTAATTGTTCTTCTTGTAACAGCTCTTAATTTTTTATATTCGATTTTATTTTCCTTTGTTGGATGTCTTTTGTACCGATTGAACGCATGTTTGGACTGTTTAAGAGAATTTTTACATTTTTCGTTCCACCATGGTACCACGTTTCTTCTTTTGGTGGGTTTGATAATTTCTAGGGAGTCATTAGCTGCTGTTGTTATGGCATCAGTAAACGATTTGATTATGATGTCAATGTCGTGTTCTTGAAACATATCTATTTGAGATATTTTCATTTTAATTTGTTCCTGGTATTTATTCCAGTTGGCTTTGGAGTAGTTCCACTTGATACTCTCTTGCAGAGGATTCGAGATACATGAAGAATCATTGATAGTCGTAACAATAGGAAAGTGGTCACTGTCATGAGGTTCATCCAGTGCAAACCAATTGCATTTAGAGGCCAGGTTGTTGGAACTGAGTGTGAGGTCAATTGCACTAAGCTGTCCATTACTTATATTGAAGTGTGTGGGTTGCCCGTTATTTAGTAATACCAAGTCAGATTCTTCTATGATAGCTTGCATATGGATGCCTCTTGTGTCAGTTTTATACGATCCCCAGAGGGTATTGTGGCTATTGACATCACCTAATAGAATAAACGGCTTAGGTAATTGTTTTATGATATCCTTCACTTCATTATTTTCAAACTGATAGCTGTTGGGTATATATATATATATATATATATATATATATATATATATATATATATATATATATATTGTAGCTGCACAGAACATCACGAGATATTCTCGGCCATAATCTTCTCAACCACAGGAAGTCGAACAAAGAAACGGAAATACCAAACTGCTTGTCGGACCGACGCCAAGGAAAACCCCTGACGTCATGGGAGGGCGCGTCTCGTCTAGTGAAAGGGCGCGAAGGCCTACGTCACAGGGCAGTTGGTAGGTTAGCTGCAAGGGGGCAATTCATAGGCCAGATGAGACAGGTCACGTGACGCACAACCTGATGCGTGATTGCCGGGGAGCCACTGCATCATCATGACGGGAGGGGGAATGGCGCGTGCCATAAATAGGGAGATAGGAGCTTCCTCGGTCTTCTATTTAAAAATTTCTTCAGTGAGCGAGCTTCTGCCATTTCTGAGCGAGGTTCTTCATAGTCGGAACTTCCTCGCTTCTGGTTCGGTTCTCTAAGTGTCGCGTCGCCGTATGGCTGCCGAAAGCCGTGATCAGTGTCTCGCGCTGAGGTTTCAGCTCCGAAGATTGTTACAAGCGTGAACGTAAACGCGTGTACGCACGCAAGCGTGTCCGCTCCACATGTGCGGGCACCAGGAGAAGCAACGGAAGACGGAGGGCGCCTTCCCTGAGGCATCGCTCTCGCCACGCCGCCACTTCAGCGAGTTACGAGGGAGACCCGGCGTCGACTGGAGCTGACTGCGCCTCGCTGCCACTGGAGACCACCACCTACCAGCGCCGGTCACGGAGCATTTCGGGGGAGATCACCAAATGTGGCAACCGCCCACAAACATTTAAAAGGTGGAGAGAAAGACGGTCGAGAGAGAGAGAGAGAGAGTTACGAGAGAGGAGTAGATAGTAAGAGCGCAGTAGGCGTCAATTGTGATTTAGCACTGATAATGATGTATAGGGCGTGTTTCTTTTGGGTGGGTACTAGTATAGTTAAAGCCATATTCTTATATAATCAGATAATTAAATGATAGAAAAACCAGAACCCAGTACATGCATGTCTCCCGAATCCTCTGCCAGATACTATAAGTGTCTACGCAGGTGAGTTCTCACTACCACTGGCAGCTGGGCAAGCAGCCAGCCCACGTTGGACAGGGCAAAAGCTATATATATATATATATATATATATATATATATATATATTGCGATATATATATATATCATGGGGTTAGACAACCCCATAACGCCACCGTCAGCTATGTAAAGAAACTCACTGACAGAGAGGACTAGGGTACGCGGCGGAGCGATGGCCGGTAAACGCGCCATCTGCCCGCAGCTTTTCAAACTGCGACGCCCGAACTAGTGGGTAGTGTTTCTTCCGAGAGGTTACGAAAGGAGGAGAATATGCACCCCTCCAACATTTCCCCAGGCGCGAGTAACATAAGTATCGTGGCGCGCCTCGGAGGAACTCTCTTTTACAATTGCGTCGGCGATCGGAGGAACTCTCTTTTACAACTGCGGCGGCGATCGGAGGAACTCTTTTTTACGGCAACTGACGGAGACCACAGGAAGCTCTTTTGCTACAACAGTAACGGCGAGTACAAATAGATAGTATAGGAGTTTACTTTAACTTGATAGTTAAAAACGAGCTCGGAAAGCGTATCTTAGAAAAGTGAAGTAATTAGGGAATAGAGTACAAAATCAATCGTCGCAGTCACAATAATTCGGAGCAAGCAAAATAACTGTTTGACGTCGAAATAACTTCAAAAGTTGTAAAATTCGCGCAGAAGGACATTAATTAAATCCAGCGTCTCACATTGCACGCTGAGACCACACATGACTAAAGTGTGGTAAGTCGGCCGAGCATTTGAGCATAACTCTTGCAACATTAATAATTTCGAGGCTGGAAGCGCGAACGAACGTGTATGAGGCGATGGAAGACGGACGACCCCAGGAAGAGCGAAACGTAGGCGAGAAGGACTTGGTCTAGAGCGAGGATAGTACGGGTTTGGAAGTGAGAAAGGTGTGGAAATTGGAGGTTGGGCGGCGTTCGAGCGGAAGGAACTGCTTTCGTCGCAGCACAGCACGCGTGACGAGGTGGCAACGCGGGACGAACGGCAGAAAATCCCCAAGGCGAGCGACGCGGAGCTGTTGAGGTAAAGGAACTGGCAACGTTTATGCAGCGTTCAGCTGGGGAAAGAGGATAGTGGTAAATACACGACCATCAGGGTTAAAAGTGGGTGAAACGTCTAGAACAGGTGGGAGAAGTATTTCGAATTGTGTGAGTGGCAGTTTCCAGGCCATTTACTGCACGTGTCAGTAGATTCATTTAAAGAGGCATACCTTGTACAATTTTACATAAATGATTCAGAATTTTTATGTTGTACAGTTAATATTGTCTAGAAAGATCAATTTGGTGTATTGTGTTTAAAGTAATTGCCTTTGTGACATGTAAAAGGGTCTGAATTAAGTAACGTGAATGCCACGTATATTTTTTGTGTTCAGTATTATAGTGAGTGCCAAGCCCAAGGCTAGCACCTGCGAAAGGGTTTCTTTGAAACAAGTATCAAATTCATTTGAAACAAAAAAGCCGTGCACGGGAAAACTAAATGAGGCCAAATGAGTAAATAATTTAGTAGTGGAAAAACTCAGAAAGGAGTGACCAAATCGTAAATGGTAGTTGAAAGTGTGTTCGGGCAGTCGAGGTGACGCCTACATGTTTTTGGTCTTTTGTCTTGTTTCATTATTCAGTGACCAGCTACTTAAAGTGCAATAACCTGTTGTGAAATTGCGTCACTGTAAATTTTCTCATTGAATATATGTTCATATTATTCGTATTTTTATTTGATTCATTGTGTTAAGGGTTCAGACCTTTCTCATACCCGAAATATCCTGCTTCCTGAGAATTGTAAGCTTGCTTCGCGAGCATTCATGCTATCACGACCCACCACGTGTGGTAAAGTAGGAAAAGTAGGTAGGTGGTTTTGTTACGATATATATATATATATATATATATATATATATATATATATATATATATATATATAGAGAGAGAGAGAGAGAGAGAGAGAGACACACACACACATGTTGAGTCACGTAACTCTAGCACCTCCTGTAACTTTTGAACGGTTTAAGTTATTGCAATGCAATTTTCACGAAAGGGCAATAGGGAACGGGGCTAATTGATAAGTATATTTATTTATATTTTATAGCTTGTATTCTACGAGATATTTGAAGTAACTTTTTTTTAAATAGAATTGATTGATTTTTTCATGTTTCCGGGCGCGTCAACTGTTTTGGTCATTAGTCCCGTTAGTGTAGTGCATGTTTTTTCTCGGGAGATGTCGATGATCTTCCCCCGCTGGATGGCGAGATCTGTCGCCGACCTACCGTCGGCTAGTGAGGTTTCCCCCACCAGCGGGGCACCGCCCCAGCCGGGACAAGCTCAAAGCTCCCGACCGGTCTCCCGGGATATGTGGTAGTGTAGTGCATGTTAGTGTAAGTGTGTGTGTGTGAGGGTAGAGGATAGGACAAGGAATGAGAAGGACAGATCGCGCGCGGTCCATGGCCCGCTTGATAAGGTACTGCTTTGGCATTCGCCTGGTGTTGATCGGAGAAACCACTGAAAAATACCGATCAGGGCAGCCGACCGCTAGAATTCTCCTCCAGACAGCGACTGTATTTGACCTAGCTAAAAAGCTAGTGTCGAAAATCCTGCCGCCGTCAGGACTCAACACTAGGACCTCCCGGTCAGAGGCGCTGCAGTGACATCAGTTGATGCACTGAGCTACCGCTCCCGTTTTTTTTAATAGAACAATACATATTTTTCAGTCTATCATGACTAGCGTAAAAAGAGGAATTCAATGATATACATATTGTCATATGTTAGATAAGCATTTTTTGAGTAATTTTGATTTTTTTGCGTCTCATGTTTTTATTATCATGTGTTTATTATCATTATCTTCCTACATTTTTTTCTTTTCAAGAGGTGTTATTATCTTGTCATTAACAAAAAATATTAGCTGAAAATGTGCATATTTCTTTGTACAATCTTAATAATTTATTATTATAGTGTTTAGTTTCCAAGATACCATTAGTATCCTTTGGAATGACACCCCTTTAAACGAAGCTGAAATAACAATCTTATTTCAATACCTACTACTTCTGACAAATCCATATTTTATATCCTTAATACAAAAAAATCTGAAAATGCGGAAGGATGGCAAGCAGAGTTCAGAAAAAATCTCCAACAGTTTTGTGAATATTTGGAATATGTTTCATATCTTCAAATACTAAGATCCTTTCCCTTCTCCGAACGCGCGTTTGCTGGTGGAGCGCGGGGTGACCTTTTGTGTCGGACTGTTACATTCAAAATGCCATTGCACAAGCGGAAACAGTTTGTAAATGTTAACTTCTATTTACAAAACTTCTTGCAATCTGTCTTCTTTTAAACGAGTCTATTGAATGTTTATGATACTATTTAACAGAAACTGTATTTTCTAACACAATGCATTCTATCAACCGAAGCACTGATCACAATCTATACAGTATTAACAAAACGTAGAGTACTAATACCTTTTTCTTTTCTTAAGATAACCTCCTTCTACGCCGTCTCCAATACAACAAGACCGTTTCACTCTCGCCTTCCTGCCTAGTGACGTTCCAACGGACGGGTGGGAAGGACCCCCTCACTACCTCCGATACACCCCTCCTTCATGGAATAAACTGGTGTCGTCATAGCGGCAGCGGCGGCGCCAAATTCGTTTGTTGAACATTCGAATGGTCAATATATATATATATATATATATATATATATATATATATATATATATATATATATATATTCCGTATATACGTACGTATACGAGAAAGTAAAAAGTAGGGGTGCGAAAACAGCGCATACTTTCTGACTCTTACGGTTATATAATACTATTATGGTTACGTAGTACCGGTTACAGCCCTTTTGGTTACCTAATACTAATTATACCTCTGTCGGAATTAACACATCTCAGTCATAATATTTTGTAAAACTCATTACAAAAATGTAGAACATTAGGTGCGAAAAGTAGTATGAATTTTCATCCAGGTTTTAATCTGGTGTGAGGGTCGAAGGATACGAAAATGTGTTGGCTTCTTTTATCTTGGAGGTAATGTCAATCTTGTGGACTTTTCATGTCAATCTGGTATCCATTAGAACGCGTAGATATCGGACGGGGACGATTGTGGTGCAGCATGGTATTGTTGTCGAGTCGTAGGAGTGGGAAGTCTGGATATTGAAGAGTGAAAACTTAGGATGTGGACTTATGTGAATTTATCTTAATTGTCCACTTTCTACACCATTTTTAATGGTCGTGAGTTGTCACTGAATTGTCGCTGTCCCGTGTGCATACTGATCAGACGCAAAGATGACAGTATCATCTGCCAAAAGGGCAGTGTGTAATAAGGATGCGTTGGATTGTCTGGAATGTAAATTTTAAAGAGAAGTGGTGACAACGGGGAACCTGATGGAATTTGCATTCTGCTGAACTTCGTGGTGAAGAGACGGTTGAGCTCACTTGCACAATAAATGAGATATATAATATGAAATTTTATATATTATTTATTATTTCGTTATACCTAGTTCCTGAGTTTGTATTTTATCCCTTCGTACCAGATCCTATGGAACGCTTGAGTGACATCGTGGAAGCCTGCTATTAAAATGATGGCCAGCAAGAAATAGTTCATGGATAACTTCGGTTAGACGTAGGGTGACTTGTGGAATGACTTCGAGAGAGACCAAATTGGAAGGGAGGAATAACATGATTTTGATTATAACTTTACCGAGTCTCTTTAATAGTATTTTTTAGCATTTTTAACATAATTGGAATAATACTAATGGGTCTGCAGCTGGTAGAAATAGAAGGGTTTTTGTTGGGTTTTGGAATAGATATTATTACGAAAAGTTGCCAAGAACTGGGAAAATATTTTGTCCTCAGCACCGAGTTCTATATTGATTAGAAATACTAGGCCGCTTTTGGGGTCATTTTTCAAAACAATAGAGATGATATCACGACCTGGTGATTTCCTTTTCTGGTAAGTTGTCGTTTTGGTGATCTGATATACTTCTTGGGGATCCGTCTTGGTGTGTCAAAATTAAGGAGGCTATTGAATTCAATGACTTCATTATGAAATACTTCAGAAACACTATGAGTTTGAAATATTGAAGTAAAGTAGTCAGTGAGCATTTCGGCTTTACTTTGTGGCTTTGAGCAGTCTGGTGCCCATGTTTCAAAACTGGAATAACGGATTTGGTTTCTAGCATCCTACGTATAGCTTTCTATAACGATACGTCATGGGAATTTAGATCGGCGACGTATTTTTACATTCTCGTATACGTACGTATATATAGAGTAATATACATAGTATAGAGAAAGTTATGTAATGCTGCGAAAAATTGATTTCGAGATTTCAACGGAAATACACGTTTTGGGGTCCCTTGTAACCGAATGTGGTTTTTTCAAACTGTCCATCCGTCCGTCCGTCCGCCCGCCCGTCCGTCTGTCCGTCCATCGGTCCGTCCGTCTGTGAACACTACTAGCGCCTAAACCACACGTACGATCTTTTCCAAATTGAAGAAACCTACGTTCATCTGGCTCTGGTTGAAGGTATTAGATTTAGAAAAACATTCTTTAATATTTGGGGGTTCTTTACATAAAGCCCCCCGGACATTTTCTCAAAAACGGCTCCAAATTTTTTCTTTAAATTTCTTGTAACAAAAGAGTAAAATACAGTTATAAATATGGCATAGGTCCGATTTTGGCGGTTAACTATGAATTTTTTAAAATTACAAAAGTTTAATTTTTTTTCAGCGTCTTCCTACAACTACAAAATAGAAGACAGATATTTTTCCCTCAAATGAAATTTGTTGTGCATAAATAGTTCTTTCAATTAGGTCAGGTATATTGTTTAGGAAAGTTTAGAAGTTGTCATGCAATAGTGCATGACATGTCTTCTCAAAAACGGCTTCAAATTTTTTTCTTTAAATTTTCGATAGGATGCCAAACAAACCCTATACCATAACCTGAACGCCATCTTGCTCTGTTCTTTTGTTTTTGCAAACATTTCAAAAATGATTTTTTTTACTTGTCTCTCACGTCGGTTTCATTATAGGCGATTTCTTCACAATATTATATTTATGAAGACACGTACTTTAAATAATGTCAAATAAAGTTTCACGAAAACTCAACAGTGTTCTGTACAAATGAGCTCAAATTTCCACATTTTCAGAAACGCTAAAACGCCATTGTCTCAAAAATGGCTCCAAATTTTTTCTTCAAATTTTTCTAATACATAGTGCTATGTGCGCTGTTTAATATGACGTTAAGTCATTTGGGTGTATCCATTTGTTTGTTTGTTTTTTCAAAAATTACACATATGTAATTTTTTGAAATACCTCTCACTCCATTAATGGGGACATTTCCATCGATTTGTTTGCATTATTACAATTATGAATGGAAGTGCTTCAAATGACTTCAAATGTAGTTTTTCGAAAACTCAATAGATTACTGTGAAAAAAAGCTTTAAATTTCGCATTTAGAGTGATGCTTAATTGCAATTTTCTTAAAAGTCGATTCAAATTTTTCAATGAAAATTTCTATTTAGGACGTTCTTTTACTCTTCTTTAATATTCTTGAATTAATATTTCGGTTGTACAACTAGGAAAGCAAAAAGTTGAGAAATTTTCAAAAAAATGTACTTTAGACGACGATAGATGGCAGCTTCCCAGAGAATGGAGCAAAACATTAAAGCCAGACCACACCAAGGAAATGAGAAAACTACACTACGACAAAGTCTGTGCCATTTTCTTAAAAATGGCTGCAAATATTTCGATGAAAATTTTTACTGAGGACGAAATTTTACCCTTCTTTAATATTCCTGGAGTAATATTTCGGTTCTACTATTTAGAAAGTTGATAAAATGTCAAAAAAGTGTACTTTGGGGGACTATAGTTGAAAGCTGTAATGGGGATGAAGCCAGTTTACCCCAAGGAAATTAGGAAATTTTACTACGAGAAAGTCTGCGCCATTCTATAGCACCTCTAGTTAGTTTCTCGTATACATTAGGGTGTAATACACGTAGTATAGAGAAAGTTATGTAAAGCTGCGGAAAATAGAATGAGAGATTTCAAAGGAAATACACGTTTTGGGGGCTTCTGATACCGAAAAAGTGGTTGATTTCAAAACCTCCGTCCATCTGTCCGTCCGTCTGATGTATGTAAACAACATTAGCGCCTAAACGATCGTACCAAATGTGTACGATCTTTTCCAAATTATGCGATAATGTACGGTCTTTTCTAAATTAAACAAACCCCTGTCCATCCGGCTGTAGTTGAAGCTTTGAAATTTTGAACATTCTTCAGAATTTGGGAGTATTTTACACGAAGCGCCACGGACATTTTCAAAATTTTCTCAAAAATTTTCTATCTTCCCGTGTGAATAGAGTAAAATACACTTATAAATGTAGTATATGTTTGATTTTCACCGTTAACTCTGAATTTTCTAAAATTGCAAAAGTTTGAATTTTTTTCGGCGTCTTCCTACAACTACAAATTAAAGACATAAATTTTTCCTTCAAATGAAATTTGCTGTGCGTAAATAGTTCTTTTATTAAGGTCATGTATGTTTTTTGACAATTCTTGTAGTTTTCGTGCAATAGTGCGTGCAATATTTGCAATTAAAAAAAATAACAAAATCATAATTTTCTGGAAAACTGCGCCAATTTTTTCTTCAAATGTTTGGTACGGTTAGTGCTAAACAAACCCTATATGATTACATAAACGCCATATTGCTCTATTCTTTTGTTTTTTCAAAAATTACCAAAATGTAATTTATTTACTTTCTTCACAGTATTATATTTAAGAGTACATGTGCTTTAAATAATGTCAAATAAACGTTTTCAAAGACACAACAGTTTCATGTGAAAATGAGCTCAAATCCCGCATTTTCAGAAACGCTCAAACGTCATTTCCTCAAAAATGGCTTCAAATTTTATATTCAATTTTTAAATGGATAGTGCTTATTGTACTGTTTAATACGACATTTGTTTATTTTGGCGTATTAATTTGTTGTTTTATTAAGAAATTACAAAAATGTATTTTTTGTGACTTATCTCTCGCGTCGGTAATATTTACATTAGAGGCGATTAATTCACGTTAATGTATTACAGTTGCTTTAAATAGTTAAAAAACTGAACACTTTTTGTTAAAATGAGCTCAAAATTACGCATTTTTAGAAACGCTCAAACGCCATTTTCTCTAAAATGGCTCCAAATTTTTTCTTCACACCTTTCCAACGGATAGTTGTTATGGCACTGTTTAATATGATGTAAAGTTCATTTTGAGGTATTCTTTTTTTTTTTAATTACACAAATGTAGTTTTTTTTAATATCTCTCACGCCGTTAATATGCACATTTCAATGGATTTATATACAGTATTGAATTTGTGAGTGGAAGTTATTCAAAATACTTAAATTGAGTTTTTCGGAAACTCAATAGGTTCCTGTGAAAAATAGCTTCAGATTTCGCATTGACAGTAACGTTTAACGTCATTTTCTTAAAAACAGTTGCAAATATTTCAATGCAAATTGCTATTTTGGACAATATTTTAGCCTTCTCTAATTATTTCTTCTTGCGAGTATTTAAACTGCTCTTTCGGCCGTCTCTCGCATCCCAATCTCCATACCTCTCTATTATTCCAGTCATTCTCTTTTAGACTTCTTTGCACATTGTTAAAAAGCTGCTTCTGCCATTCCTCTCTGGGTCTACCTCTTTTTCTTCTGACTAAAGGAACCCACTCTCAAACCTAGCCTTCTTAAGTGTGTGTTCTCATTATTGTGTGTGCTCTCATTAACTGTTAATTTCTCATGTGTTCATGTGTCTTGCTGGTAACTGTTAACTTCTTATTTACCTTACTGAAGTGTTTCCTCCTGTTAACTGTTATTTGCTCATTTGTGTCTTACAGTTATCGAAGTGTTACATTCTAGTTTTAATTCTTCAATATTACGTAATGATTTGCTTAATGTCTTTTTGATATTTTGTGTCCTTCATTTTGTAGCTTTAATAATTAATAGCTGAAACTGGTAAATTTCCTTTCAGTATGAAAGATTTTGTTTCAATTTTCTTTTGTGAGGTTTACAACCCGTTTAAGAACAAATAAGAAGAATAAGAAGAAAATAATAATAAATATTTAAATGGACACACACGATTATTTATAAAAATATAGCATGAATAAATATTTAGATACACAATTAAATGATTAACTTGTCAGACGATAAAATGTCAGACGATAAAGACGTGATTATGCAACGAAGAATTAGTTTCAAGGGTTTGGTTGGTGGAAGAGGAACTAACCGGAAAAGTGGAGGTCAAAATTTAGAAACACGAATGGATTCTTTTACGAGAAACTGTTAATAAGGTTACATGGAGCAACAAAAAAGATGTTTATCATTTAATATAAACTATTAAATTTAGTATTGGAAACATGAGGAAACTAAGAAATATATATAGTCTCGAAGTGTACGCTGCTTTAGACGATATTCCTTAGATTGAACTGACCTTTGTCTAATGATATAGGATTCGTAAGCAACGTTCCTCCCATTGTCTTCGTAACATGACTAGCTCTTCTGCACCCTCCCACATTCTCGGAGAAGTCAATCGATTTACGTAACTGCGCCGGCCCACAGTTTACATTCTAATGGAAACGTTTGGGAACGACCTTGCGGAGAGTTGTGAGTTAAGCTCCGAATGTGTTGGAAATTTTCGAAGTTTCCACAACACTCGAGAGAAGAAATGTAGTTTAAGCTATGGTGCTAAAGAATGGCACAGACTTTCTCAAACTAGTTACAGTACATGTATGTACTATTTATAGTACGAGGCTAACTTTTCGGTGAAATTTTATTGTAAATGCAAAATTTGAAGTTATTTTTCACAGAAATATTTGGTTTTCAAGAAACTTCTCTGGGAATCATTTGAAGCACTTCCACTCGCAAATGCAAGAATGTATGTTTGAAGAAAAAATTTGGAGCCTTTTTCCAGAATATGACACTGAAAACGCGGAATTTTGAGTTCATTTTCATGAAAACTTTTCAATTTTGGGGAAAATTTGTAAGACATAATTTGAACAAATGTAAATGCAATAATGTAAACAAATCCTCGCCGGTGAAAATATTAACAACGCGAGAAACAAGTAAAAAATTACATTTTTCTCATTTTTGAAAATACAAATCAAATTTTACCTTATAATATTCTAAAAACTTGGTCTAATAATGCACTTGTCCATTTCATCCATAAATATTTTTCTTTTTATCGTATCTTTTCAATAATACTTTTGATCGTTTCGGATGAAAACCCTATCGCCTCTCAGCTTCACATCCTTCTTTTTGAATTTTCGGAATCGTGTTTTCACTTAACTTTAAGCTTGTTGCTGCATATTTGATTGTGCTTCCTAGAGGTATTTTAGGTCCTTCTTTTCCCTATCACAATATTTAATAACATTGTATGCAAGGCGTCTTGCCTGCCCGCGAAGTGTCATACCTCGACAAGAACTCATATCCCAAAGCTACTACACCCATAAACAACTCGCTTCACAATCCTCGGGACTTTTGTTAGCGAAACTGACCGATTAAACTCGTGTTTACACTGTTAGTTCCACGACGCGCCGCAATCGCCTCCTTTATTCTTCGCTTGGTCCAGCTATACAGAGAATTTACTCTCATTTAAGTGAGAATTTCTTGAGATTTTGGATGTAGTGGTGTATACTAACAAAATAAATAGCTGTAAACAGATTTTCTATCGTATTTAAAATATTTAAATGCTTAAATTTCACAACAGTAACTTACTTTTATCTTTATGCACTTGACTTCGGCATTTGTTGCACCAAAGAGACCAGAAATTGGGCTTTTACGTTAGAGAGTAGTATTTCTATTGCTAATAAAATAACAAAAAGTTGCATTTTCACACAATTATCATCAAATGTATTTTCAAATTCGTCCATTGATGAATCTGATATTTTGATTCAAATGCTCAATCTGCTTTTATTCCGTGAACGTTGACAGCGTGTGTTCATAAACTTCAAATAAGTTATATACTGCGTTAAAAAAATCAAAAATCTAGTGTAAGGATATGTTTATTTCCTTTATTTATTTACATGAATCAGAAATAGATGGTCAAATCAAGTACAATGTACGTTCTATTGTTTTCATATGTGTACATTCGTTTTTGAAGTGTGTGTGTGTGTGTAAAACCGCAACAGTATCCGAAACAGGAAAAAATCACCATATATATATATATATATATATATATATATATAGTGACGTTTGGGGCATCGCCACAAACCCCACAACGCCCACGCAACGTCGGGGGAGACGTGGAGAGCGAAGGTATGACCGAACGTCGGTCACTGATCGAAAAAGGCGCTACCTGTTAGTTGCGGCCTGAAGCACAGCGGCGGTGCACTTTCGGAATATGGGCAGCGCGGTAGGGTTGTACCCTGACGTCACTGCAACATTTAAACGGTGGAGCAGCGAGGAAAAGACCTCTTCTTGTGTGAGACGCCGAGGTGAGAAGTCGAGTAATGTAGCGGAATAGTTGAGGTAGAGAAGCGGTAGTTTTGGAGGTGATAGGAAGTGGGAACTGATAGAGTAGCGAGGCTACGTGGTGTAAGGAGAACAATATAGGAGATTGCCGTAAGAACTGTGAAATTTAGAACGGATCAGAATAGTGGCTGTGGTTGCGGAACTGTGAGAGTTTTTGTAAAGCATTAGTGAGGCGACACGCTAGCTGGCACATGCGGAGCGACTGGGCAATACGCGTACTCGTGTCGCAAGAAGGCGGGCGAAGAAGACTGGACCGAGGATCTGGGGGTAGGCGTTAAGAAGACTGGGCCGTGGATCTGGTGGTGGGCGTTAAGAAGACTGGTACGTGGGTCTGGTAGTGGGCGTTAAGAAGACTGGTCCCTGGATCTGGTGGCAGACGCAAAGGAGACCGAGTGGCCTTCGAAGCGGCATTGAAGCGGGCTACGTTGCAGGAACGCGAGTGGCGGCACGGCTGAATTTCAAATTTTGCATAAAACTGAGGTGGGAGACAGGAATTAGAAAGGTAGTGTTGGCACCAGAAACCAGAAATACTAAAATTTACATGTTCGCCTTAAAATTGAGTAACGGTGAAGTATTTCATAACCTCGTACGCCGGTAGTAAATTTCATTCCGAAGCTGTATTCAAGATAATTAATTTGTGTTCCTCATTTTGTATGTAAGTGACGAGGAAACCTCGCACGCGAATAGCAGTAAGACTTGTAATAATGTGTGCTGGTAAATTAATTCAGGAAGTGTGAAAAAAAGGAATTAAATTTAATTCACTAGTGTTGGCCAAGCAAGAACTCCGTGCACGGATGTTATAAGGAAAGTATCGCTAGCTAGGCGAAGGGTGAAACCATAAGCAAATATTTCTTTTGTAAATTGCTCTAAGAGGTCTTACCATCAGTGGTTTGCAGGCGTTCAAACGCGCAGCCAGAAATTGAGTATTTTTTTTGTTCTCTTATTTTGGTGACAGTGTAAAAGGGTTGATTTGTGCAATATTTTAAGAATATATTACTGTTTTACCTAGTTCTGTGTCTGGGTGTGTCTTTCCCATATCCTAAAGATCCTGCCCCCTGAAATATTCAAAGCTCGAAAGAGCATTCTTTCGGACGACTGCTACACTTGTGGTGGCGTTAGAATATATATATATATATATATATATATATATATATATATATATATATATATATATATATATATATATATCTTGTAACACACCCACCTACCTACTTTACCTACTTTACCACACGTGGTGGGTCGTGATAGCATGAATGCTCGTGAAGCGAGCTTACAATTCTCAGGAAGCAGGATCTTTCGGGTATGAGAAAGGTCTGAACCCTTAACACAATGAATCAAATAAAAATACGAATAATATGAACATATATTCAATGAGAAAATTTACAGTGACGCAATTTGACAACAGGTTATTGCACTTTAAGTAGCTGGTCACTGAATAATGAAACAAGACAAAAGACCAAAAACATGTAGGCGTCACCTCGACTGCCCGAACACACTTTCAACTACCATTTACGATTTGGTCACTCCTTTCTGAGTTTTTCCACTACTAAATTATTTACTCATTTGGCCTCATTTAGTTTTCCCGTGCACGGCTTTTTTGTTTCAAATGAATTTGATACTTGTTTCAAAGAAACCCTTTCGCAGGTGCTAGCCTTGGGCTTCGCACTCACTATAATACTGAACACAAAAAATATACGTGGCATTCACGTTACTTAATTCAGACCCTTTTACATGTCACAAAGGCAATTACTTTAAACACAATACAACAAATTGATCTTTCTAGATAATATTAACTGTAGAACATATAAAACTTCTGAATCATTTACGTAAAATTGTACAAGGTATATCCTCTTTAAATGAGTCTAATGATACGTGCTGTAAATGGCCTGGAAACTGCCACTCACACAGTTCGAAATACTTCTCCCACCTATTCTAGACGTTTCACCCACTTTTAACCCTGATGGTCGTGTATTTACCACTATCCTCTTTCCCCAGCTGAACGCTGCATAAACGTTGCCAGTTCCTTTACCTCAACTCCGCGTCGCTCGCCTGTAGGTAACCTTGGGGATTTTCTGCCGCTCGACCCGCGTTGCCGCCTCGTCTCGCGTGCTGTGATGCGACGAAATCAGTTCCTTCCGCTCGAACGCCGCCCAGTCTCCAATTTCCACACCTTTCTCACTTCCGAACCCGTACTATCCTCGCTCTAGACCAAGTCCTTCTCGCCTACGTTTCGCTCTTCCTGGGGTCGTCCGTCTTCCACTGCCTCGTATAAATGCTCGGCCGACCTACCACACTTTAGGCATATGTGGTCTCAGCGTGCAATGTGAGATACTGGATTTAATTAATGTCCTTCTGCGCGAATTTTACAACTTTTGAAGTTATTTCGACGTCAAACAGTTATTTAGCTTGCTCTCCGAATTATTGTGACTGCAACGAATGATTTTGCACTCTATTCCCTAATTACTTCACTTTTCTAAGATACGTTTTCCGAGCTAACTGTTAACTATCGAGTTAAAATAAACTCCTATACTATCTATTTGTACTCGCCGTTACTGCTGTAGTCAAAGAAAGTTTCTTCTGGTCGCCGTCACTGTTGCCGCAAAAGAGCTTCTTCTGGTCGCCGTCGCTGTTGCCGTAAAAGAGAGTTCCTCCGAGGCGCGCCGCGATACTTATGGTACTCGCGCCTGAGGAAATTTTGGAGGGGTGCGTATTCTCCTCCTTTCGTGACCTCCTGGAAAAACATTACTCACTTGTTCGGGCGGCGCAGTTTGAAAAGCTGTGGGCAGATGGCGCGTTTACCGGCCATCGCTCCGCCGCGTACTCTAGTCCTCTCTGTTAGTGAGCCTCTTTACATAGCTGATGGTGGCGTTATGGGGTTGTCTAACCCCTTGTCGTCACAATCTATATATCAAAAATACCCATAATGAAGAAAGCAAAGAATACTTTCTTTCTGTTGTTGGTCGTCGTAGCGGTTGGACGTGCTTTAGCGGAGCTCCGGGTGAGACAATGGGTTGTTACCTGCATGAGTATCGGGCGCGCATCGGGGCGTTGGCTGCGCGCTTTTTCTCGTGCGCATCGTTTCGCGAGGACGGTACAGCTACTGGAGCAGCATCGTTGTGTGCGACCACGATAGCGGTGCTATTATTAATGGGAGGTGTCGAACCTAATCCGGGACCTGCAGTTGAAGTAGATGCAATTCGCATCTTGTGCAATGGGTGCAACAGCAACCTAATATCGAGGAAACAGTGCGAGTTGTGTGGACTGTGGTACCATGCGAGTTGTGGTAAAAACGGGGACATGGATAACGGCAACTGGTTTTGCAACAAGTGCAAAGAAAATTGATTCCGCCTACTGGAAGAGAAACTGGAAGCTGCTCTTCTTCAAATCCAAGGGTTGCAGGAGTTAAACGCAGCTCTCGAGGAGAAACTCCGAGCTGTTCCAGTAAGAGACGCCGCGTAGCCAGTCGTAGAGGCTCCAACTGCGAGAAAACCCATTCTCGTAATTGGAGATTCCATAGTCAGGCACGTAGGCAATTCTTGGTTGCAGGACGGCGATTTCGGTCGTGAAGGCTTGCATCTAAATCGCTCGAGGTCCAAAATACTGGGTGGACTCTTCTCGCACGTAGGAGGCCCGAAACTTTCCGCGACAAGCTCGTGAGACCGCATGGCGGTGGCGGCAAGGGATATCGAATCCCATAAAATGGTTTGTGTGGGCATAGACTAAAGAGGTATAGACGGCTCACTGCGGGCAGCCGAGAGGCTACCTAGAAAAGGTGTCCCATTCAGAGATGGCGCCACCGTCGAATTTTTAGTTCCGCTGAAAGTGGTGTCCGAGTAGAGTGCGCACAGGTCGCCCATTTGCCCCCACTAACGATTTCTCCCCTCCAGTACCCTGTGGCGGCATTTTCAAATCATTGAAACTGTTACTGACGCAAAATCCTTCTACGGCATTTACAGCTAGGGAGCACATGATGGGGTGTTGCCCTACACATAAGCACGCGGGACCTACCCCTTCACTGAACCAATTAACTGCATTTCAAAATGACGTGATCCTGTGACCATATTTATTATAATCATGCGAGCACTTCTCTAATTCATTCATTGCAAGTTTGTAAATACAAAATTATTTATCATATAGTGGTGAAGAGTTCAGCGTTGCTCAAGCATTTATTAAGCAGATTCATCTATTAGATAGGAGAAAGAATGGATTCGACTATAGCTTATAATTCTAGAAATACAATTGAGGCCAAAGCTCTTTATTTTGGCAGAAAGCTTTTTCGGTCGCATTGCGGCCATGTTCAGTGCTACAAAAATAATAACAGTATATCTAAATTGAAAAATAAGTTTATCTACTACAGAATATTATTATGCATTCAATAAATTAGAATTTAAGCAAAATTGGAAAATTGGAATATAAAACGTGAAAATAGAAACAATTTTGAATAAAGAATACATGAAATAACAAATGTACAATGTAACATAATTGTTAAAGAGTGCGATAACTTTTAAAAGAAAAAAAGTTTTTTGGAATGACATCAATATTATTCTAAAGTACAGTGAAAATGAAACAATGTAGAAAATAAATAAATTCAGATGAGCAAACTGACATATGGATTCTGACGCGGCTAGGAGCCTCGGATCAGGCAACACATCGAAGGTCAAGGGCATTGCACGCTATTTAAAAGAAAGCTCTCAATGGAGAGGGGAGAACGTTTTTTTTAAGAAACGGCCATTAAGGAAGGCTCGGCCTGGTGGTGGAAAAGAGGCGGGCAGAGGGGTTAATGTGCCTGGGATGCCAGCTTCCGGAGGGGTGAGAGAGAAGGAATTTGTTCATTCAAAATAGTATGCTGGGGATTGTTTAATAAATTATGATGTGTATGGCTTCTAATGGAAGTCTGTCAGTGTACCTGTTTTCAATTTCCACAATTTTGACTTCACTGTCTGCATTAAATGAGTGTTCTTGTTCCAAGAGGTGGCTGGCAAAGTGTGATTGTGTTCATTTGTGTGTATGAGTTTGTACGTGTTCTTTGATTCTTTTTTTAAAGCAGGGACCGAAAAGGTATTGAATACCGGTAAAAATACCGATATAATACCGGTATTTTTCCATACCTTTTTCAAATACCTTTATTCTTTTATACCGGTAAAATACCTCTATAGGACGTCTATACCGGTATGGACGTCCATAAAGGTTATACCGGTATTATACCGGTATTTTCAATGAAGAAATATAGCTTACCATCCATACATGTTGAAAAAATAGGTTACTTTAGTTAATAATATCTCACAAAATGTTTATTAATCAAATATCATTTCATAATTGTTATTTATTGTGTAAATTATTATTTTGTATATATATATATATATATATATATATATATATATATATATATATATATATATATATATATATATATAAAACAACTGTATTAAATTCTATTCTTACTATTATAAATGTTTTGTGTTCGGGCGTTTACGTTTTGCATACGTTGTATGTATTGAAAACCTCCCTTATTTTAAACTTCGGAAAAGTTGAAATATGAAATAATAATTATTGATTCCATTGAAGAGAACCTTTTCTTATGCGCCCCATACACGCTCAATATTACGGCGCAATATTTAGGTTTGTGCAATATAGTTGATCGTGTGTATTTGGAATTGAAAGGTTGTGCAATATATTGTGCTATATTCAAATCCTTGAAAATATATTGTGCAAACGGGAAAAGGTTGTGCCGTGTGTAGGCAATATTGTGCAATATCCCATCAGTCAGTATCAACACGTGGTAGAGTACGCGTCGTCATGGCTGCCAAGGAAGCAGATAGACAATTCATTCTCGAATTTATTGAAGTTTATCGTGGCCTTCCGGCTCTGTGGGATGTAATGTGTAAATATTATACTAAAACTAAACTAAACTTAAAGATTAACATGGCTTCACTACATGAAATTCTGGTTGGAACTGCTTGCACAATATATTGCCTTGAAGGTTGTACGTCTGTGCTCGCGATTGCGCAATATATTGCCCAACCATCAATATTGCCTACATACGATACAATTTATTGCACAAATCAAAATATTGCTCAATAATATTGAGCGTGAATGTGCCTTCGTCAAAATATTGTGCAACCCACATTGTGCAATAATATTGAGCGTGTATGGGCCCCTTTAGTGTCCTTCATCGAGCTATCTCCCATCTGACCTGAGAGATGACCTAAGCCTGTCTGTAAGGGTGTCGGGAAACACCCTTACGTATATATACGTATATACGGAGTAATACACGTAATATAGAGAAAGTTGTGTAATTCTGCGAAAATTCGATTGCGAGATTTCAACAGAAATACACGTTTTGATGTCTCCAGATACCGAATAAGTGTTTGTTTTCAAAACATCCGTCCATCTGTCTGACCGTCAGTTTTTTCTGTCTGTCTGTCTCTGTCCGTCCGTCTGTTAACACTACTAGAGTCTAAACCACACGTACGATATCTTCCAAATTGAAGAATCCCTTGTTGATCTGGCTCTAGTTGAAGCTTTGAAATTTTAAAAATCATTCTTTAAAATTTGGTGGTACTTTAAATGAAGCGCCCCGGATATTTTCAAAATTTTCTCAAAAACTTCTCTTCAAATTTTTTCTTAAAACATTATTGTAAGAATATAGTAGTATACGCTTTGAAATGTTGCATAGGTCCCATTTTCACAGTTAACTGAATTTTCGAAAATTGTCAAAGTGTGAATATTTTTCGGCGTCATCCTACTGTAATGATTTGCAACAACCCCAGAACGCGCAGATCCCGAAAGCAAAATTTTATTTCATCAGCTAGACTTTAAACTACAGAAAAAACAATAGACGACGACGACGACGCGGACATATAATTTTCAGAAATTAGCGGAAAACGCGAAAAGCGTGAAACGGCAATATAAACAATGGTCACAACAGAATTTCAGGAAAAATCTAAAGCGAAAATCAGGAAAATCGAACCGCGAGTTAAGAAGATACAAGAAACGGTACAAATTGCATGCAGAACGTTTAGAAACGTAGAAAATGGAACACATTGTTATGATAGCAAAAGTATAAAAGAAACCAGTTTTCATAAATATTTCGAGAACGCCTTGATGAAATGACTTCAAACTTTCTGGAATTGTAGAGTATAATATTTGGATCATGACAAAATTAGCAACGGCACGGGAAAATTAACACGTGACCTAGATAAATTGAATATTTGGATTTATTGCGTGAGGGATTAGTGCAAACAAACGAATAATACGAAAATAATTATTTTAAAGAAAAAAATGGGGAAGAAATATAACGATGTGACATTTCTTCCCCATCAACTAAAGATTAGACAATTTATGAAACTAGTAATGAGACGCAAGACGCCCGTAAAACGTAGAACTATGAACATATTACGATATGTTTTTGCACTGATGGGAAGGTGTTTTATAAAAAGTTTCGGGCTTCTGGACCAACAATGCCAAATAGAGGATAGTTCTGTGTGAGTTGAGCTCTCGCAGCGTACGCATGACCCGTATCAGAGTGATGGGAAATTCGAAAGTTTTGCGTAATTAGTTAGTGAAAGTTTATGTGGGAACGCTATTAATTAGATGAAGACATTTTAATATCATGGAAGTGAAGTTTAAATTATCTGCGAACAGTTGGTGGACAAAATTGCAAAAACAGTAATTCGCATAAGTTAGGACGCGAAAACGATCGAACATTTTTATGCAACTTGATGAGTTCGTGCGAGGTGCATCGTAATAGTTTTGAACGAGGACTTTGATGGTGATTCGTGGACTTCAAGAACTGGTAGCGGCTAATTTGATGGAGTTGGGTACATGAGCTGTGTACAGTACTGAAAACATAAATTGATCGCGGCCGTCTGCGGCTAAGTTCAGCTTTTGCACGGCTTGGACAGCCCTTGTCATGACGAAACGTCGCAGGCGGAGCCTCACAAACCATCGTAGCCAATCTCAACGCAGGGGGGAGTGCCCTAACAAAATTACATCGTACAAAATGGCGGGTGCCGCCAGTTCAGATGTGGAAGTATTTTCAAATGAAAAATACATGAAAGAAACACTTCAATGAACATGAAAGTAAATTCATTGAAATATATATGAACTCATAGCACTTAACCACTGTTAACACAATTCTTTTTGAAGGAATTACATTGATATCAGATAAAATAACACTAATTTTAGAACAATTACGTTCTTATAGATATTTAAATTCCAATATTCTTGTCCAAACGCAATTTATGAACTTTATCAAATGACCAGTTTACTACAGAATTTTGCGATAAAAAAAACGATTATAATTGCATATTTTCAATTGTTCATATGTAAATTACATTTGCAAAAATGCAAAATACTGTCTTTCTCGAATCGCTAGGACTTCTAGGGAACCATTTCAGTAAAAGAAAGTAAAATTCAAAGAGCAGCTGTATATTTATCATTAAAGTAACAATTAAACTAGATATTAAGCAATTAATGTGCATCTCATGTCAAAATTGTTATTTTGCTATCATCAAATCAGGGACAATTTGGGGACACTCCGCGGCAGGAATAGCGCACATTTCGGAATTGTTTATAAAATTGTTAATTGTTGCAAAATTGTTAATTCGCAGTTTTTGGTTCTAGGACATCAGAAAACCCTTCCCACTTTAGAATTGCAAAATTTGGAAATTGTTTATAAATTTTTAAATTTTACAAAAAAACGTATTGCTTTTTTAAAATTGCCTTTAAACGAGATGTAAAATTCTGCAATCCGATTAGCGCTTCCTTTTGTTTTCGAGATACATAAGTGTTTATAAGAAATTAGCATGTCATGGCAACTACTTTTTTGGCAGTTCCCACGTTAAGCTTTTCTATAAGCCGTTTTGCAACGGCTCGCTTAGTTTCTCTGCCAAATACATTTGAAGTTCCTAACGGGGTGGAGGGGACAAGCGTCCACAACGCTTGCATTAATTGCCACGAAAATTGTTGCTGGTTAGATATTCCTGGTTTTCAACTCCTTAATTTTTCATTTTATTTTAATACTTTAAGTTCCATTTGTTTAACAATTACTGCATAAATTTTAAAATACTACTCGAGTCGGCTACCGAACAATCTTCAACTTGGGAGCAAGAAAGAGTCATCAATTGACTTCCAGAAATACCTCCCGGTGAAAATTGCGTCCTTCCTCCACACGTTTCAAGGCGAAATAGGCTGAGCTTGTAAGCGTAAATCGTAACACTCGCTTTCCCTTGAGAAAGCCTTTATCCACCTTCTTAGGAAGCCAATTCTTTACGTATAAAATTGTGGAAAATTTTTCAAATTAAATATACAAGAAAACAATAATTTTGCATTAATTGTCTTGACGTATAAAAATAGACATTAAAGCTTCCGGCTCCTCAGTATTCACACGTTCCAAATACGAAATACATTGTTATAACATTCACAATTTCATTCTAACCAGTAAGTCTGCTGCCTTTAGAAGCATATAGCATCAGCATGGAATATGCGAAAAAGTAATAATACTATTATAATATTGTATTGACATATGTTTATTTATGGATATTTGTAATTGAAGGAATGTGAACTTACGTATGCAGTTAAGTAAATTTCAATGAAGGTGTAAAGTTTGCAAATAAACATGTTTTTAAAATTCAATTATTCCAAGTTCAGAACAATTCCTAGACGCATTCTTTTCCATTCGACACTAACACGCCAATGCTTTTTGACACTACCCTCTGTATCGAAGTGGATTGTTTGAGGTCATCGCTTATCGCGTCAAAATCATGGAAGTTTACACGTCTTCGATATACGTATACGCCGAGGTCATCTTCATGAAACACAGAAAATCTCATATGAAAGAATCAGTCGTCATTTCAACAATGAAGCTACTACGACATAATAATCATAATATCCTCAATTTCGTTTACTTATTGTGTTCTTTCGAGCGTGCTCCAAGTCTCTGAGTAGCAAACATTAACATAATCGTTAAAATTAAAAGTAAAGATTTATGATGAAAATTTAGGATGAAGAAGTTCACATCTCCTTATAATTGTTTGTAGAAAGTCATATCAGGTTAGTATTATTGTCAATAAAATTGTAGTTTTATTTAATTTCAAATAATTGCTTGGATATTTTGGGGTTTAATTAAGAAAATATAGCTACCCGAAGTTGACGCTATGAAAAGTAACATTTCGAGGTTTCCACTACGAGACGTATTTAGTCATCCCTATTCATTCGCTTAGTATACAGCAATCGCTTTCATTTATCATCGATCAAGTTACATAGGGTTTCTAATGTTTATATGATACCGGGTGTCCCACCAAATATGGACCACCCCCATAACTTCTAAACGGTTCAGGGTATCGAGTTGCAGTTTTCGCTGAACAATGCAAAATCTTGGGGCAGGTAACATGCTGGTAGAGGAATTCTCTATAATAGTTTTAGTTTTCGAGAAATTTAATCATCTCTGATTTTTTAAATTGAACTATATATTTTTTCATCAGCAATGTCATTATCATGAATATTGGAATAAAATGATCTATCATATGTTAGTATTTTAAGAGTAATTTGAGTATAAAATTAGATTTTTTGGCATCAGATTTTCAAGTAAACGGGTAGCCTTTGCAACAGTCGCCGTTTTGGGAAGGTGGCCATCGCGACGTTGATACTGTTTTGTGAAGAGAGGAGTGTGAGAGAGATGGCCGTGTAGGATGAAGGTGTAATTGCAGCAATTCATCATCTTGACATGAAAAACATATGAACAAACATCAATTTTAACGATCTGAATGAGAATTTTTTCCCAGTTGTTCATCTGAGTTGAACTTTTCTTCTTCTGAAATTCCAAATCAACGATAATCGAAAAGAACGAAATAAAAATATTGTAGCGAAAACGATAATAATAATAAAATTAATAATAATAATAATAATAATAATTATAAAGGTCATTTCTAAATTTACAAAACTCGAACTCAGTGCAGAAACAAGCTATCACTTTAACATATGGGAAGCGAATGAATTCTTAAAGATTTTTATTGTAATATCTTGATTAATTCATCAAATAATAGATAGGTAGACATTTTCTCTTATTATTCACAGTAACTTAACTTCCTATTTAAACACGTACTACCAGAAGAACAAAGTAATAAAAAACTTGAAATACTCTTGACAGTTCTATCAGTGTAACTACCAAATTTTAAAAAAAATGCATATCTGCATTCGCTACTGTTCATTCTGATTAGAGAGTTTCTCATTTCATAGCGCCAAGTACTGCCTCAAACTTGAAAATTCAGAAGACGGAAGTGTACCGTTTTCTTTTCCATTCAAGAACAGCAGTCGTATGGTTGCAAAGTGGACGAGTGATCATTTTAATTAAAAATGACATTTACCAACGAAGAGACGGTAGTTAGCTTCTTATTCAGTTTGAAAATGATATTTATTATTATTAACATCTTCTTTACGCTACCAACTTTTTATATCGTTCTTTGGAACGATCAATGTTTTGAAATTTTAGTAGAAGGCAAGTTAAATCCAAATAAATAAATGGAAAATGTCTCCCATTCTGATTGTCAAAATTGGTATTTCTTAGTGTGATGTCTGTGCCATCACTAAGAATTACTGTAGTTATGCCTCTTATCCCCCACTGCCACCCCTCTCAGTCAAGACGCAACAGTCTAGACGTCGTGATGGCCACCTTCCCCAAAAGCGAGAGTTGCAACGATTACCCGTTTAATTCAAAATCACATGTCAGAAAGCCTAATTTTATACTCAAGTTACTATCAAAATATTAGCAAATGAAAGAGCATCATTTTAATCCTCTTTTCATGGTCTATCCATTGCTGGTGATAAAAATATATAGTTCCATTTAAAAAATCAAAGATGATTATATTTCTCTTCTTCTTTTCTGCGAGTGGAACTACACCGTGCGGCGTCTCTCGCACCCAAGCTTCCATCTTCTTTTATCTTGCCAATCATCATCTTCGATGTGACGATCCCTCATTGTCTGTCGCACACCGTCATACCACGTGAGTCTTGGTCTACCTCTCTTTCTGTGCATTGGCACCTGCCACCTCCAAGTTTTTAATGGCCATCTTTCCTCCGGCATTCTTCTAAGGTGACCATACCATTTTAACATTCTCCCTTCTATTGTGTCCATTATATCCGACATGACACCCATTTGCTGCTTTATATTTTCATTCCTGATTCTTTCCATTAACGTTACACTACAGCTGCGTCTCCAAAACTCCATTTCCATAGCCTTTAACTTTTTCTCATTACTTTTTGAGATCTCCCACAACTCAGCACCATACAGTGATATACTTTCCACAACTGCTTTATAAATTCTAATTTTCACTTTATTAGAAATATTTTTATTCCATATTATTGAATGCAATTGCCGAATAGCAGATTTTCCTTGCCGAATGCGATGTTTAATTTCCTCTTCACTGCCCCCTTGGTCTGTTAAAATTGTTCCTAAATACTTATACGTCTGACAACACTTAACAACCGAGCCATCCTCCATTACTAAATCTTTTCCTGTCCCTCCTACCACCATGTACTCTGTCTTCTTAAAATTGATTTTCAAGACCCATTTTCCATATTCCTCATTTAATTTCCTGAACATATAATGTGCATCGTCTTCATCCTCTGCGAATATCACTTGGTCATCTGCAAAATTTAGTGAATATAACATATGGTCATTCAATTTTATTCCCATCCTTTCACATTTTATCTTCCAGTTTTTTAGAGCTTTTCCTAGATATATTTTGAAGAGAGTTGGTGCAATACAACACCCCTGTCTTAGCCCTTTATTTATTTTTATTTCTTTTGATATGCTATTTCCTAATTTGACATAAGCGATATTGTCCGTATATAACTCTCTAATGGCCTTAATATATACGCTATTAATATGGTGGTTTTCCATGGCCATCCACAATTTTGAAAGGGGGACACTGCCTTTTGCAAGTCAATATAGACTAGATGTGTCTCAAGGTTATGCGCCAGGCGCTTATCTGTAACTTGTTGTATGGTAAATATATTATCTGTGCAGGATCTACCAGCACGAAAACCACTCTGTTCTTCCATTTCATTTATTTCATTTTCCAATCTGTTTTTAATAATTTTACCAAGGGAACTCAGGACAGTTATACCACGGTAATTGGAGCAGTCCTCTTTATCTCCTTTTTTAAATATATTGGAGATGTAACCCACTTTAAAGACTTCAGGTATCACACGGCCCCTGAGACATGCATTAAATAATTCTGAAAGCTGTTCAAACAACACCGATGGAGCTGATTTTATTAGTTCTATATTTATCCCACCGGGTCCGGGAGCTTTACCGCTTTTGAAACTTTTCACCACTTTCTCAACTTCAGTTGCTGATATATCTTCTACCGGATTGTCAGATGTATCCTTCAGCTGATATAGAGTGCGGTATTCTGCACGGTGTTCCTGCAAAAGTCCTTTGTAATACTTTGCCCAGTTTTCTAAGCTTATAAGCTGCAAATGTCCATATCTCACTTCGTTTGTTCTCAGTTGTTTCAACACTTTCCATGCCTCCCGTGAACTTGAGCTTCCAATGGTGTTGCTGATTTCTTGACACTTGATGTCCCATATATCATTTTTGGCTTTTATAATCTCCTTTTTTACTTCTCTACATATTCGTGTGTAAGTTTTTCTGTCTTCTAGATCATGGGTCGTCAGCCACTTTTGATAGGCGTTTTTCTTCTCCCGTACCCTTTCAGCAAATTTGTCACTCCACCAATACGTCCCGGTTCTCTGCTGCTTCCTTTCAAGTTTCCCCAAACTTTCGTATGCCGCTTCATGTATGTACTTTGTTATATCTCTATACATTGCTTTTGGAGAGGAGTCATTCACAATTTGCAACTTCCCACTGAGCCTTAGCTTATACAAGAACAGGATTGATGGGTCTTCTAGTAAACTTAGTTTGTACTTAATATCTTCGCCTTTTCTTCTAGAGTCTTGTTCTTTTATTTGATTTTTTACTTTTCCATTTTGGAAGGGGAAAAGACATTTGGCTCGCAAAAGGAAGTGGTCAGATCCGCACTCTGCACCTCTATAAACTCTACATTCCTTCACTCTGGTCTTATTACTCTGTTTACCAATAATGTAATCAATTATAGAGTATAATTTCCTTGATGGTTGAGACCAGGTATATTTATGGATATTTTTGTGCTGAAAAAAACCATTCCATATCTTCAATTCATATTGCTCGCACACATCTATCAGTCTTTCCCCATTCCCGTTCTTTACATCTTCTCCAAATTTCCCTACAACATTTCTTCCATATTGTCTTTCTACTTTTCCATTAAAGTCACCCATTAAATATATTTCCTTCCTGTTTCCAATTTGGTCCAGAAGGTTCGTCAAGTTGGTAAAAAATTCAAATTTTTCGGTATCAGTTGCACTGTCCGTGGGCGCATAGGCGGCACTTACGATCATATCGTACCCTTTCAGACGCAGATCAACTCGTAGTAGGTTTTCATTTATACCATCCCATTTTTTTATATGATGTTTTAAAGATTTTCGTATGGCAATGGATACTCCTTTCTTTGCTCTGTTTTCTTTATTTACTCCGCTGTATATGTGAACGTAATTTTGAATCTCTTCCAAACCCTTCCCTTTCTTTTTAGTTTCAGATAGGGCAGCAACATCTAAATTTAACCTGTCTAATTCTCTAAAAACGTCGGATTCCTTTGTGGCTATGCCTTGCACATTCCAAGTTCCAAAATTCATATACCTATTTCGAAGGCCAAGTCGTCGTCGTAGACTAGCATGATTCCGAGGCTTATAGCTTGGGACTCGTGCATGTTGAGTTTTTTCTGAGCGATGGGGTGCAGGCCCAACATCTCAACCCCCAACTTGGAGGACCAGGGATTTATTCTCGAGGTTTCCTTCCTCTAACCTTTTTGATGAAACATCATCATCTGCAAGGTAGCAGTTTTTTGAGAAAAGAGGTATTAAAGTCTTCCGCCTCTTCTGTCGTTGGAGAGCTGTCAAGCATCTCTTCCTTCTTCAGAGCCGTTGCCGACCTCTTCTTCCTCTTCGCTGGTTTTGGTCCACCCCGGGTATTTAATTTCCCCGGTACCCACCAGATATGTCTGGCCGGGCTTCCCCCTATCCGCCACCTGGGGAGGCGCCCGCTGGGGGACCAGCAACCCCACACGGGTGATTATATTTCTCGAAAATTAAAAATATTATAGATAATTTCTCTACGGCTCGTTACTTGCCCCATGATTCCGCATTATTCAGCAAACACTTCATTTCGATATCCTGAACCGTTTAGAAGTTGTGGGGGTGGTCCATAGTAGGTGGGACTACCTGTTTATGTAATAACATTAGAACTGCATTCTCACGGGTAGGAATTCGGGCTCTGTAATTATTCTTTTTTGCGGGTAACCTACTCTGTGGTGTGTGAAAGTGTATTTATTTATATATTTATTTTTACTTCCTCGTAAACATTCGGAGTAGCAAAAGTAATATTTAGAGAGGCATGTATGTAATGTTGCAGTAAATCGATGTCGAGAATTTAATGGAATTACACGTTTTGGGGACTTAAGTTACCAAGAAAGTGTTGTTATTATATCAAAACGTCCGTCTCTCCGTCCATGTGTCCGCTGGTCTGTCTGTCTGTTTCTCTGTGAACACTAGTGTGTAAACTATTCGTAGAATTTTTGTCAAAACTAATTTTCCATTAACGATCTGGCCCGAATCGAGGCCCTGCGATTTTGAAAATAATTCTTTAAATTTTTGGGTAATTTAGTTGAAGCCCCTGGGAAGCATTTTCAAACTTTTCTTAAAAACGGCTCCAAAGTTTTTCGCCCTACATATGTAACCACAGTCGAACATCCGCCAACGTCGGAACTCGAACTCTAGGGCCTCGCGGTCAGTAACGTTACAGGGAAAACTGTAACGATGCCACTGAGCTATCGCAACCTTTGCAACGTGTACTTAAAAACATTGTAAGTCTTTTTCCATACAAAGTTTTAATTTTTCAATATTACAAATATTCAATTGTTTCATATTATTCGTGCGCATAGTAAATTTAACTTAAAGCTTCCTGCTTGAATCGTGTGTAACAAATCGGACAAATTGTATATTTGAAAAAATTATTACAATAAATTAATTAATTATTACAATTAATACAATGAAGATCTATTGAGTGATAAAATGATATTCCTCTAAAACTGAAAAATGTACCGAAACGAATATTTGCTATTCTGGCAGTTTTCTGTGTACTACTAGTCGTTACTTCTGTGAACGTTGTGTGAAGAATACACTGCGTTAGACGAAAGATAATTATACATATTTCCTTCTTAATGTAATCTGCTCTTCATTATTAGTCTTTCAAATCATCTCATGTGCACGTTTCTTAAAATATGTGTGTTTTTCACAAAAGTTTGAGTTATATAGTGACAATATGTATGTTTTCGAACACCACCAATACACATGCTGGAGATTTATTTCCAAGTGCAATCGTTTTAAATACTAAATTTTAAAATACGTTTTATTTAGAATTTTATCTGAAATAAACAGTAGCTTTTGCGATTTTTCGAAAGAATTTTCTGGCATCAAGAACATTGTAATATTCAAAACACTACATAAGTGACCTGCCCAAGGACAATATCGTAGCGTATTTGGTTGGGTGGCTTCTTCTTGTGCTGAAGATCTCGGGTTCAAATCCTAGCCTGCACTACTCATTTTTTATTCTGTATATTAGAGTATGTATCTGACAAATGACTGAAATCAGTTGTAGACGTGGAATTTTATATATCGTTTTGCTTTTCAATAATTATATATTTTTTTGTCTCTCAGCCGTGTCTCTGTCGTTTCCTTAAGGTTTATTAGAAGAATGATGTGTTAGTAGTATAAAAGTTGTAATATATTACGTAACCGTTACCAATAAAACAAGAAAATAAGACCGGTTTTTTATTGTTTGTATTGGTAGTCAGATGAATAGAAAGTGAATAACTGCGTCAATGGTAGGTGCTTTTTTCAATTAAATATTTTTGAGAATCGACTAATTACCAGCTGCACTGAAACCCTTATTTTCCGAAAGAAAGCTGTAACGGCTATTCAAGCCAGCAGTGTAATTTTTGTTATCCTAGCTGGGAAGCGATAACCGAGCAAGTGGCAACAGCTCAGGATTTGGCAACAGGGCATTGGACACAGGAGGCCTGTGGCCGCCGCATGGCCCTTTAACACAAGGATGGTTTCTTCATTGTAGGGAAGAAAGTGAGAGGGAATTATGTGAGCTTATTGCACTCGTCGGTCACAAATCATGTGCGACCGCGCCATGTGTCTACCTGAATTTTGGCATTTGCAAACACGTTAGGAACGTATGTTAGCACGGTGTTTAAAAAATCTGTTCCTCAATGCTTCTGTGCGGAATTGGTTGTATTTTGATCTGTACGAGAATTCGTAAACGTGTTTTAAATTAAAAATTTCACAAAAGAATATGAATATCGTCATCCATTTTTAACATGAATAAAGTAACATATTTACCCAACAGAAACTTGAATTATGAAGACAGAATATTAACAAAAGAATTGGGATCCCTTAGACCAGACTTGTGAATCAATCAAATGTCCAGTAATGAAAATAGGTCGGACATTTAAGCGGTAAATATTCTTATATTTGGTGCCCTCCCTGGTTACTAATCTGGTCACCCTAGAGGCGCCACTAGATCATAGCAACCTTAAAACACTAAGAAAGCAAATTCATTCACGTCTTAAATTCCCTAACATTCACTGATCACATATGACCCCGTAGGTCATATGTGGTCAGTTATGGGATTGAAAATAGAAAATAGTTTGTCTAATAAAAAAATATTTAACATGAGAGGTGTGAGAGACCGAAGTTTAATTGACCCTGCGACTACGGCAACGTTGCTGAAATCTATGTTGCAAAGACTAGAGACAATAAATTAAATAACGTAATATGTTTTGTTCAACAGGTGTGTACGAAGACTTTTTAAGCTTACAAAAACGGCCATTTTATTTTGTTTCCAAATATCAGAGAGTTGCTAACATTTTGAACTTTTGTAATATAAGGGAATAAGAAGAGTATTCTTAATTTCTAAACTTGATATCTTTATTCTTTCTAACATATCGTTCGTATTAGATTCGTAGAAGTTTCTGCTAGAGTTTTCTAGTTGTTCGCAAGGCCGTCCTTTGGCCTAAGCAACTGCCATGAGGCCCAACTTCAGACGGGGACATAGATCATTGAAATAAAATACAATAGGATCCCCAATAAATTTATATTACACTCTTAAAGCCCATAAATATGTAAAGGCATTTTTTTTATTTTTACTGCTTAAATAGCTTCTTAAATATCGCAGGATTATTGATAATAGTGATCAATTCCAAAAGTTTGTGGTTTTGGATAAAAGACATTTACAGATATCTAAACCTTCCAAAAATCAGTGTACTGTTTTCGATTTTCATAGTATTGTAATGCTACATCTTCTATATTATTATCGTTTTAACATTAGTTTAATTTTTTGTTATTCAATTGGTCAATTTTCGCAAAAAAATTTGCAATTTTTTCAGTTGTGAGAAGACGCTAGAAAAATTCAAACTTTTGCAATTTTTGAAAATCCTGTTAACCGTTAAAATAGAACCTATGCCACTTTTATAAGTGTATTTTGCTCTGTTATTACAATAAATTTAAAGAAAAAATTTTGAACAAAACTTTTGAGAAAATTTCGAGAATGTCCGTGGGGCTTGATCTAAAAAACCCCAAGTTTTAAAGAATGGTTTTCAAAATTTCAAAGCTTCAACTACAGATAGATAGATGTTTCTTCAATTTGAAAAAAATCCTACGCATGGTTTAAGCGCTAGTAGTGTTCACAGACGGACAGACGGTGGGCGTTTCGCTTGCAATTGAGTTTTCGGGATCAAGGACCAACAAAATAGGAATTCTGGCTACATCACATATTAGAGGACTTTTTTCTCTTAATTAAGCAACTGCATTTATCCACTTTTTTGTTATCAGAATCCGGCAATGAATTTTTTTCTGCCGAAAATCCACCGTTTTTTCGCGCAACATTACATAACTTTCTCTACATTACGTATATTACTCCGTATATACGTAGGTATGCAAGAAAGTAAAAATGATATTTCATTAAAATCTGTCTCCTATTTATAATATACTCGTATAACAGTGTTCAGCATGCTCTTAATAATTCACTTCACCAGAGCATCAGTTAATCCCATACTGCAGTTAAGTGAATCATTTTTTCGTCTACGGTTCTGCATCCCACGAAATTTGCTAAAACTTGAAAATTAATAATTTGTATTACTGTTTCTTATATTAACTTCATATTATTATATAATAAGTTTGGCTAACTTAAGATGAACAAATGCAAAAAAAAATAAATAAAAAGTATAGCTGACCCAGTTAACCAAACAGTCCTGTATATCAATACAAGTAACTGGAGTTATTTTCTGACGTTAACTATCCACTCCACACAATTTTGCGTAGTGTAACGATTATGGATGATGTACTGAAATTACATATTATAATGTTCTAACCGAAGTGCTAGCAGTACGTTTTTTCGAAATTTTGATTAATAAAAACTAATGGCGGCATGCATGGTAATAATCTAGTTTTTTGATTTTACAATTGTTTGGTGATGGAAACACCAGAATAACGTTCGTAAAAAACTATTAATTTTGACTTACTTTCATTGAGCGAAATAACTTCTTTACCGTGCGATAAGTTAGAGCCCTGATGAGTTCCAACGAAAAAAGTACGTCTTAATCCATTTATCGAGTAGTTTATGCTAACAAATGAAGCTGAATAATAATGTTATCTTCTAAAATATTTTGATGTTTCGATAGCAGGAAAGTCAAAAAATGATGACATTAAGCGACAGTGTTGCGTAATATTCATTTTCCCACTTCCCAGGCAATATTCTGCGTCCGTTTATTTTCTGACTCCCAATTTACAACTAGAGAAAGCGTACCTCCCCATCTCCGTTCTGATAGACTGAAACATTTTCTTGAGAAACTTCAATAAAATATTTCCATAGTCTTTAATCTTTTAAACTTAATTTAATTAATTTAAATTACTTAATTAATTTAAGTTAATTCACAATTAACTTTGTAATTGCAGAATTACATGAATTCAAACGAATTGGTAAGGCTGTATTAGTATTTTTTGATATTTTGCGATGAAATAAAAAAATAGTTCACGCATTGGTAGTGATGTAAAAAACCGATAATAATATAAACTTATAAACCCGTTTTTCTATATTTATATTATGAGACTTGAGATTTGAAATTATACGTGTAATTTTTCTTCTTGCAGCCGTCGACACTGTCGCTTTTGGGAAAAGTGGCCTTCGCGACCTTTCCCCTGTTCTCGCAAAAGTGCCGGCGCCGCGAAGGCAATCTTCCCCTAATGGCACAATGGCAACGGTTGCTAACAGGAAATCTCGTACATTTAGTTCAAAATCATATGTCTGAAAGTATAATTTTATACTCAATATACTATCAAAATATTAACGTATGTTACATCAATGCATTCGTCTATTTATGATTATCTATCGCTAGTGAAAAAATATATGGTCCCATTTAAAAAATCAAAGATAATTAATTTTTTCGAAAACTAAAAATATTTCGAATTATATCTCTACCGCACATTACTTCCCCCATGATTCCGCATTGTTAAGCGAAAACTGCATTTCGATATCGGGAACCGTTTAGAAGTTATGAGGTGGCCTATAGTTGGTGGGACTCTGTATAATTCTATTTCTCAGAAAATTTTCATTACAAATTTTTCTATTTTCCAATAAATAAGCGCTTTTTACAACAGTTATTATGTTTTATTTAATAAAAACCTCATGAAAACATTGTTCTCTTTTGTAATTAAGTTACCCACCTCCCAGGAATGTTTCCTCGCTCAAATTTCTTTCGTTGCCCGCTGCAGCGACAATTTTGAGTGGCAGCACCCGCGAGGCATAAATAGGAACACGAATGCCCATGCGGGCAAAACTGACTGCCCTTGCTATAGATTCTGCTAGGATATTATTTGATTGACAGTCACAACTATTACGATCGCGACATTTTACAATCTTTTATTTTAGTCATCAATATTCCCTTCGAGATTCTGAAATTTTTTTTCTGAAGCTTGGGATATTGTCAGTCCACTCTTAATGCAGGTATTTTTCAGCTCACCGATCGCAATAAGACGTGACTTGAACCGCGAGTACTTGGAAACAGCAATCTAGCTTAAATCAAGAATAACATTGGCATCAGTTAAACCCCATTTCTAAAATACATTAACAAAATTATATAAGAAACAGAAAACTGATTAAAATGCAAACAAAATGAAAGACAAAAAACTGAATTAAAACTATAATGATAATAGGACGCACTATTTGGTATCGCAATATTATAATAATTCATGAAGTCCGCAGAAAGGTTTCCAATCCCCAAAAGTTTTGTCCACACTAGGAAACGAACACGCTTAGGTGCAGAGAGTGGTTTCCATGTCCACTACACTATTATCTCCCCAAGAATCACAGCCCCTCCAACACAAAAAAAGTTGGACAGATTAACACATGCTCATGAACGAGAATGAAGTCTGTTTCGAATTTTACGTGCGATCTCATAGTCCGCGGTATCTACTAATGTTTGAAAGTAGGGTGTGACTACTATAGTAGTTTGAGATCGCCTGTTGGAATTTACGTGTTTCGGAAACTACTGTATGAACAGAACATTTCAAGAGTTCAATTCAATAACACGGCGACTAGAGCAAGTGACCTCTCTGAGGGTCATTTCAAAACATAGGCGCGTGAGGGATGTTATGTCCTTGTCTTCAATGGAAATGGAAACAACGTTAATTAATGTAAGGAAGTATATTGATTTTGAATATATGCATTAAAAAATATTTTCATCACAAAATTGCTCTCTCATTAAAATTAACTGAGCTCATGCTTAATTTCCCATACCAGACATTAGAAATTTCTATCATTACATGTCAATTAGGTATAAGATCGATTATTACCAGAACAAATCATCAGATTGATGGCGTACTTCTCAATATTGTCTGTGAGAAGTATACAAATGAGTGTTATAATAAGAGAGAATTTTCGTCTTCCTAAAACATGTGTATACTGTTTAGTTGCATGTCTTATTTCTATATTTAAATATGTGTAGCATTACAATGCAAACAAAACTCTTGTTCGTTTATTATATTGAATTTAAATTATTTTCCACAATTTAATACACTACAAGAACGTGTTCCTACAAAAGGGAGTAACGAAGCATTCTCCAGGGGAGGGAAGTGTTATTGGATTGCTGCCACATTCTACAGACTCCGCCTCTTATGCCTTTTAAGGCGAGGAGAACGGGGAAATCTTCCAAGGCTAGGCCACTTGAATTACCAGAAGAGCCAATGATAAGCGTTGCTTGCCTTAGAGTTAAGGATTGCTCAAGCCCGGTGTGAAATATACATTATTACTCTTTAAATTATTAACAAATGAGACATCATTGAATCATCAGAAACTACAAAAGTATGGATTGTTTACTGTTCTAGCTAACATATATTGAAAATAAATGATAATTCTCATACATGGAACAAGATTTGTTAAAATATTTTGACTACAACTATTTTTTTTGCAATAATAAATAATCGCACATTTCACGACTTGACACAGAAAAACGCCAATAAAACTTAAAATAATGTATATACAGTAAAAAAATGTAACTAATTATTTTCAATACTAATTTTTAATATTTCAAGAAGAAAATAAAAATATAGATCAGCCACTATGGAAACAAATTGAAGAATTAGAGTAAAAGAGAATTATTACATGCTAGTACTATGTTCAGTCGCCATCCATGAATCCTCGGATGAGGTGATGCCATGTACTTCTTCAGGGTCTTGTGTATCAGTGTCTAGGAAGTTAACAATTTCTTGATTGTATTTCTTCTTTTTTGGTTTTGGAGATCCCTGTAGACTTGCAATGTATGGATTCGATGTAATGAGAAGCCTGTTCATGAGATCAGTGTTTGTGTCTTTTCTTGATGTTTTCCTTGTAAATAGTTCCCTGAACTTCCTGTTGTCTTTATTTCTTGCTTTCAGAGCTTCTTCAGATAGCTGTCCAATAGGTAGAATGCAACTATCAACTATGTCGCTTCCGTGGAAGAGAATCTTATGTAGAGTTACAGGCATGCGATACCACTGGTAAGGTAGGAGATATAGGTCTCGTGTGTCATAAAAAAATGTTTGAAAAGTATTGAAGTTGATTTTTTCACCACTGTTCAGGCATGCCAATATGATCCCAAAACGTTTTATTATGTCCAGATTTATTCCAGTTATTTCCGAAGATATCTCGGGATTTCTGAAGAACTTTCGGCCAGTATTTTCATCATTAGTATTGCCACTTTGTGGTTTAGGCATATCGACCAACAGTCCTAACTCCTCCCGAAATTTATCTTGGATTTTTTTCTTTCTTTGAGCTACTTTTTCTTTATTTTCAATTCCTCTTACATGACTTGTTTGAATTTCCAGACGATACGAAATGTGCAGGAGACATTCAAATAGCCTTATCCAGGAATGAAGAGGAGATATTCCGAAGCAGAGATATTCTTTCTTCACTTTTTTGTGCGTAGAGCTTCAAAATTGTTCATTTCATTTCGGTTTCGCTCCGCATAAGTAGCAAGTCTGTGTGGAAGAACACGATGAAACGGCATTGCAGACTTTGCCATCCACCATGCAAAAAATCATTCTTGGTGTAATGGAAATTTCTGAATGGAGAAATTGTATAGTAGTCGGAGTTAATAACCCTATCTGTTGTTCTACTTTGCTTACTTCAGTGTTAATTACACTTGACGTTTCTTTTGCAAAAATAAATTTTATAGGGCGACAATACTTAGTTGAAGACGGTGTGGAATTTTTCCAAATTACATTTTCGCCACCAACAGTCTGCATTTGTATTGGTTCCTTCACTATGTTCGTACAAGTTCCTTCACTATGTTTGAAGAATCTCTTTTTCCTTCATTCCTTAATTTTATTCCGGTAGCTGTTCCCAATTCTTCTGTGGACAAACATAAGAGCTGTTTTACTCTCCGTCCTTTAGCTCTAGGGCCACACGAACTAAATGGCATAACTGGACGGCCAACGCCTCTAGTAGTATCATCTAATTGTGATGTACTTGGAGCAATTGTCGATAAATTTATTGAAAATTTGATGTCTTCCTGCAGCCACGATGAGTAATTTTCTAGAAAACGCTGTTTATGTTTCGCACATTTTTTCCATTTTCTGATGATAAACTGACAAAAAATTTTAATTTGAATTTTTATGGGCATGATTGAAGTGTCGGTAATAGTTTCCTCACCTAATTCGTGTAAAACATACGATAGCACGGCGTCATACCTTGCTTCCGTGGAGCTTTCACACCATACATGAAATAGCGTCCTCCGTGAAATCAAGCACACCACTGCGAAAAAAAATTAAAAACTCGTGAGTGCGCAGGTATGCGCAGCTGATCTTTCATGATTCACATAGCCAAATAAATAAGGTTTAATACCTACATAGTCACAAACGTCAACTCCTGTAAACTCTGTATTAAAAGTCTAGATACATTTGTAAAATGGCGCGAAAGTAGAACTAAAATTACTTACTTTTTCAAAAGACCCCCACGAGCAATCGCAGACACTTTTTGCTTATCTTTAGGCACTAATAAAAAGAAGAAACACCCAAAAACACAATTATTTAATCACTATCTCTCTGTGAGTAGAAGGCGATGAGCAATGGTCTCCAACACGAGATGTACTGAAATGCGATTGACAGAGCCGCGCGGTGTCAGCGCGAGATCGTGCAAGTTTGAACTTGTTCTACTGTCGCCTCAAGCGATGCAAGTTATTAATGGTGAGCTGGCGGAATATTCAGCTGACAATGTGCCACGATTCCTTATAATACACAATAATAATAATAATAATAATAATAATAATAATAATAATAATAATAAAATTGTCTTTATTTGTGGCGAGGCTCAGGCCTTAAGGCCTGCTCTTCCGCCTAACCACTTTAATTAATTTACAGTTTTAAAAATTACAGTTGAGGCGTTCGGATGTAATTAATATTAACTGACTTTTCACGTCGCAGAAGAAAAAAATCAATTTGTGACTACCATCTACATCAATTTATCTGTATGAGCCAAATGAATTTGTTGTCATTTTTTGTTTATTCTTGAAATTTTGCAAAATGGAAAGACATGTGAGGAACATTCTTAAAAAATGAGATAAAAAAACTTATTCCACTTAGAATCAATTATTCAAAATTCGCCCGAAATGTCAGTTGTCATTACCCGACATGCCTCTACTGTGAACAATAACAAAAAAGGGGTTTATTTTACATTTACGTTGTTGTGTGCGGGTTCAAGGGCCCCCGATAGTTAAAAATTCAATACTACATTTTTCAAAAAATGAAATAAAAATATTCAAGAGGCCACCCATAGTTTAAAAACTTAATACTAAATTTTCAATACATGAAATAAAAAGTCGTATAAATATGTATGATTACACTGTACGCAAAAGTTGGCGTAACGAGTGGTGTCGCGCATCAGTGGATAATATTCATAATATGGTAATATTTGCTGTTTAATGCGTGAATGTGATTCAGTAATGAAAAGTTTAACTTTTTAATAAAACTTGTCTTTAATATTTTATTATATCATAGCTAATATTAATATTTTAATTATATTTGAAGTATTTAATTATTTTGAATAATATAAATTCATCATGTGCATGAAGTTTTCAACATTGAATAATGGTAAATACTTTCAAAATTTAAAAAATACAAAATACAATGTAAATTGGTAAGATTTTCCTTGTATTTCAGCATAGAAATGGGGGGGGGCGGATTGAAAATGAAACATCATTCACATTATTTGACACACAACAATATTCATTTCGTTCGTGCTCCAGATCAGTACAACCTTTACTAGTTTCAAATTCATGTAATGGCCATTAACTAATTATGGGGGGGGGGGCGGATCGGCGAAAGTAAAAATAGGAGGCCTCCAAATGAACCTAGGCTCAAGGGCCGTGCTGTTAAAACGGCCATGAATGAACCTGATTCGCCGAAGAAAAAATCACGTGACTCCAGATGCGGCTCGCAAGGCGTCCGCCTTGGGGCTGGCGCGTGCTATAGTTTCCATCTAAGTTTAACCTCCAGTTGCGCCGAGTTGATGGCCTCCTCCCGTGCTCGCCTCATTAGGGCTGGGCGGCGCGCGGCCAAGGAGCTGTGGAGTGCAGCAGCGCCGCGACCCTCGGGATGGAGCGCGGCGCTCCTCCGGCCACGCTAGTTCGGGAGAGGGGGGCGGTCAGACCAGGCGACCGTACCCCAGAGCACGCGGAAGTCTGAAAGACGACGTATCTCAGGCGGTGTTGGTTTTCGTTAGTTCCAACGCGAGCTTTCTCATTTCCCATCCGGCCCCGACAATCACAGTATGATGGCAAAAGAGTTGGTGACATTGCCTTGAACGCGGCGTTTCCCGGATAGACAAACCGGAAGCGGTAGCTCAGTGCATCAACTGATGTCACTGCAGCGCCTCTGACCAGGGGTCCTAGGTTCGAGTCCTGACGGCGGCAGGATTTTCGACACTAGCTTTTCAGCTATGTCGAATTCAGTCGCTGTCTGGAGGAGAATTCTAGACCCGGCTACTCTGATCGGTAGTTTTCCGTGGTTTCTCCGATCAACACCAGGCGAATGCCGGAGCAGTACCCTAGAAAACGGGCCACGGACCGCGCGCGATCTTTCCTTCGTCTTCCTTGTCCTATCCTCTCCCCTTACACACACTAACATGCACTACACTACCACATATTCCGGGAGACCGGTCGGGAGCATAGAGCTTGTCCCGGATGGGGCGGTGCCCCGCTGGTGGGAGAGTCCTGGTTAGGGGGAAATCCCACTAGCCGACGGTAGGTCGGCGCCGGATCTCGTTATCCGGCGGGGGAAGATCACCGCCATCTCCCGAGAGAAAAAACATGCACTACACTAACGGGACTAATGGCCAAAGCCGTTGACGCGCCCGGAAACCCGAAAAAATCAATCAATCAATCAACCGGATAGACAAGGTTTCATTGATAAGTCTCGTTTAATGAATTAGTGTATCACTATTACTTCAGAGCTTCATTAGCTCTGAAGAATATCGCAGTATGACGGCCGAAATATTGTCAACACTGCTTAAGGACACGGCATCACATCGGACAAACGAGACTCTATTCGTCGTGTGAGCTTGTGTGTGCCAATATTGAAAAACGAAATGCAATTTTGAACATTATCACGTCAACGTTTATGCTGGAAGGTGGAGACAGAATCTACTATAGTGTTACGTGTTTTTTGGCAAGCCACTTTATGCAGTCACTCCCCTGTGGCCAAGACACAGAGGCGTGCGGTGAACAATTTCGGTGGGTAATCTCTGTAAATAGCTAGAGTGCGATTTGGAGTCTGTTTTGGAAGACAAAACGAAAATATATTTGTTCTCTACGTTTTAAATTAAATCATTATATTAAAAATGACATTACTATTATTATTATTATTAATATTATTATTATTATTATTATTAATGCGTATTCTGGAATAACGCTAGTCCTCCCCATACGCGCCCACAATTTTCATTGAACCGAAAATCAGTTATCAACCTCAGTATAATTATCAGTATAATTATGTTGCGATACATCTGATAGATCAATTTAAGTTTCAAAGCTGACACTTCAAACTTGACCCTGTGATCGATCATTTTTCTTATTGTATTTGAGAGACTGCAAATAGTTATAGCGTTATTCATTCTTCACATTACGATCATGGAAAACACTGACCATGACCCAGAAAAATAATTTATTGTTTCCTGTTTCCTATTAACCAACTGGTATATTCATATTTAGAGCTGTTAAAGTAGCGGAAATGCTCACTTCACACACAAGACATGAAGTTCTGGAACACACCTTCTTATACAAATAATTCACTTTTTTTCACAAAAGTACAACAGAATATATTTTTATCCTCAATTATTAATGTATTTTCTGCCATAGCACCGTATGTTACCACTAAGTAGCTTAAAAAGGCAGTGCACACGAAAAGAACAGGCACTCAGAAATAATATACACAGTATGGAGAACACGCACAGATCAAATAAATCCACAAGTAAAAGACCATGGCATTACGTGGCAGGCGGCGCTTATACCAGTGTGTCGGCTTGTATGCATGCGAACACATCTGCAGCTCAATACAGAGCCACCCTGGGTGGCGGCGGGCCCGAGTTGCGGCGCTTACCAGTGGGCTGCATTCAACCAAATGGAGCTTCCAAAACGTCAAGAGCGCATGCGCGATCTGCCTAATGTATTTAGATGGAGAACAACGGCAAGTTCAGTTCGGCATGCCGGGTTGCGGCGCCTACTACCTCCGTCTCTTTTAACCGCTTTCTGTCTTTGTCAGCAACAGCGGTGTGTGTACAATGCAGGGCCACGCGCCTACGCGAGCCAGTATGCCCTTACTTGGTAGAATTTTAAAACCAAGCTTAAATCTCTATGGCGTAAGTGGTGATTTCAAAATATAATAATTACATTTAACTGTCTTTTCTCCAGGGTAAGCGCAGCAAACCTAGCTTACTTGGAATGCACGCCACTGCCAAGACCGCATCCTTCTCTTTCCTCTTTCCTCCTTCCTCAAAGAGAAAGTTGGAAGGTACATTATAGGGCGCAGAAAAGTGGAGATGATGGACGTCCCAAGATTGAGTAGTGGAGACACTTAAAAAATGAGTTTCAGGCATCTTCGACCTTATGTATTTAGTACATAATTATAATGTTAAAGGGATATTCAGTGGCGTAATTCAGTGGGTTTTTTTCTTTGTTGCGTCTAGATTGACTCCAAGTCTCAGAAGAGATAAAACTTTCAACTGAAACTTAGGTGTTATATAAAACTTATTTATGAAAATAAGCCAAGAAAACGCCACTCTCCCCGTGTAAATTTGAATTTTTGGAAAAGTAATTTGTCTCAAAAGTAGGTGCCTAGTATTCGACAATATTGTAAATCTTATATTAAGACGAAATGTATTGGAATACTGTAATTCTGTGAATGTGTATGAAACTCAACAGAAATCTCCCCCTCTGAGGTGCCCATTTGCCATTGAATATTGATTCATCCTGTTATAACTCGGATTCCTACCCACCGATTCAAAACTCTCACCTTCATATGAGGCTTGAGGAATCGAAGCAGCGGTCGAGAAGCGCAATATTGCGTGGATCTCGGAAGTCGTCGAGCGCCTCAGGAGAGGGAATATTCCCGTTTCTTCTTGACTCTGCCGCACAATTGGATCCGACGCGCAGTCCGTCACGGCTGTATATACAGTAGTTGTCCCAAATTCCAGGTCGCCTAGATCCACGAGGCAAACTCCTGCAAAATGTTTTGCTCGTCTGGAAGTAAAAACTGAAATCATGCTGAATTTGGAAAGTTAGATTTATAAAGTGAACCTTTATTAACCTACACGAAATGTTTCCTAATCGAGTGATATTCGGAGTTTCGTTCAAGAAAGTAAATGAAACGTAGGTTTAGGCGTTTTTTCTTTAATTTTTACTTTCTCGTATATGTACGTATATACGTGGTAAAGAGAAAGTTACGTAAAGCTGGGGAAAATAGATTTGGAGATTTCAAGAGAAATACACGTTTTGGGGTCCCCTGATTGGTTGTTTGTTTTTCAAAACGTCCGTCTGTTCGTCTGTGAACACTACTAGCGCTTATCCCATACGTAGAATGTTTTCAAAGTGGATATTCCCCGGTCGATCTGCCTCGACTCGAAGCTTTGCGATTTTGAAAAACATTCATTAAAATCTAGGGGTATTTTACAAGAATCCCCTGGAATATTTTCAAAATTTTGTCAAAGTCTCCAATTTTTTAAATTTGTTTTCTAAGACTATAGTAAAATACACTTATAAAGATGGAATAAGACCGTTTTCCACTTTTAACTCTAAATTTGCGAAAATTTCAAAAGTTTCATGTTTCTTCCTACAACTACAAAATTGAAGATATTTTCCTTTAAAAGAAATTTGTTCTCCATAATTTGTTCTTTCATTAATGTCAGGTATATTTTCTTGAAAATGTTAGTAGTTTTCGAGCAATATTATGTTAAATATGTGCAATATTAAAAATATCGAAAACAAGAATTTCTCAAAAACTCTTTCTTTAAACCCGTGGTGGAGTTAGTGTTAAACGTACTGTAACCGATGGCATTAATGTCATTCTGCTCTATTATTTTCTTGTTTAAAAATTACTTAACTGTCTCTCTCGCGTCGTTATGTTTACGTTAGAGGCGATTTGAATACATTATTGTATTTATGAGTGCAGGTGCTTCAATTGATGTGTTATAAGGTTGGTCGAAAACTCAAAGGTGTGTCTGTGAAAATGAGCTCAAATTGCCGCATTTTCAGAAACGCTCCAACGCATTTTTTCTAAAACGGCTTCTAATTTATTGTTCAAACTTTTCCAACGGGAGGTGCCAAATGCACCGTATAAGATGTCACAATAATCATTTTTCTGTATACTTTTGTCTTTTCAAAAATTACACAATGTAGTTTTTGAAAAATCTCTCACGCCTTTAATATGCACATTTTCAGCAATTTTGTATACATTATTTATTTTGTAAGCGAAAATGCTTCAAGTGATCTCCAATAAAGTTTTTCAAAAGCTCAAAAGTTTTCTGTGAAAAATAGCTTCTCATTTGGAATTTAGAGTAACGCTCAAACAATATTTCATCAAAAACGGCTCCACATTTTTAAATGAAAATTTTCGTATAAGACAAGATTTTATTCTTCTAAAATATTCTTAAAGTAATATTTCGGTTATACCATTAGGAAAGCGAAAATTTGATATTTCTTTTAAATGTACTTTGTACGGTGATGATTGGCAGCTGGGAAGAGGATTGGCCAAGACCGAAAATCTAGCCCAGACCAAAGAAATTAGAAAACTAACTAGTACGAGAAAGTCTGTGCCATTCTGTAGCATCACTATAGTAACAGCACTAGTTTGATAGTGGTCTTTAGTTCTATTTGAACACGGAATACCAAATTCTTAGTTAGCTACTCAACGAATTTCTAAATTTCAGTAGGTTCGATACATTTTTGTTTTCTACGCTACACATTAGTTTCTCGTAAAAATAGTTACTGGGAGAGCAGGCACGTGTTCCAGAGAGAAGGAGTGAAGATGCAAGTGTGAATTGCTGCTACCGCCACCATTTCCTAGTTTCAACCTCACCCCCCTCACCCCGCTACGCCTCGTCATCCATTTCGGTTGCAAGTACCCTAGCAAAACAAGATATGGACTACGCATAATCTTTCCTTCCCATTCCTTGCCCTATCCCACCTCCTACGTACACACACACACACACACACACACACACACACACACACACACACATGCACTACACCACCACACACGTCGGAATCCGGTGGGAGCTTAGAGCTTGTCCCGGCTGGGACGCTGTTCCGCTGTGGGAGACACTTGGTTGAGGAAAAACCGTAGTTGTCGTTGACATCAGCGCCGGATCTGGCCATCCAGTGGGGAATGGTTACCTCCATCGCCCGCGATAAAACATGCACTCTTCTTATGGGACTAATGACCTTAGCCGTTGACCTGCCTAGTATTGCTTATCAACCGACGAATCCTCGGTTGTGCTTCCATAACGAACAGCTTAACGCAGCCTGACTCGCCGCTGCGCCCAGCGATGTCTCCGAAGTAACGCTGAACGTAGCTGCAGCATCAGCGTTCCCGGCACCTGAGGGAGATACCGGATCCGCCCCAGGAATTAAAATGTGCGGAGGATTCCAGACAGGACGTGTCTCTCCAACAGAAATAAAGTACCTATTTTTTCTTTTGTTCTCACTGCGTTCCTGGAAATCACGTGATGGTCCCCTTGATGTGATGCTCCAGTTATGAGGAGCAGAAATTGTATGACCAGCTGGTAGTGCTAAAACAGCACGTGCTTTCTCGCCCGCATTTTCATGCAAAATTACGCGAAAAGTACTAAAATTATCGAAAAATTTTACATGGCCTTATTTCAAAATCTATCTTTAAGGAACAGATTTTATTCAGGGTAAAATTCTTCTCTTCGTATTTGATGTAGGAAGAACCGAAAATATTTTTGTAATTTTTGGAAAATTAGGTTTTTCAACGAAAATGAGACCTGCACGATTCTTTTAAACGTTGTTCACACTATCCATCAAAAAAGTGTAATCAAAAACGATGGAGCCGTTTTTTTGAAAATTTGGAAAATGTCCCTGTGGCTTCATGTAAAGTACCCCTCAAATTAAAATATCGGTTTCAAATTCAGGGGGTGGCGAGATCCGACAGATCGACTGAGAATATTAATTTTGAAGAAAATCGGCTGAACGGTTCAGCCGCTAGCGTTGTTCTCAGACGGACAAACGTTTCCCGTCATTCGATTTTTCGCTGTTAAGGACCTACAAAATGCGGATTCTGGCTACACCACGTGTTAGAGGATTTTTTTTAAATTTATAAAATGGGTTTATGCACTTTTTCTTTCCCAGGGCCCGACAATAAGAGTTTTTCTGCGGAAAATTCGCCGTTTTTTCGCGCAACATGAAATAACTTTCTCTCCACTGTGTAAGAGGTAGCGGGAAAGTAATAACTGATGATTTTAAAATAATATTATTTTTCTTCCATTTCCTCCTTTCCGAGCGCATGGTCAATCTCTCTGGGATAGCTTTTGTGTACACGTGTTATGGTTTAAAAATGTTACTTAGAAGGACATACTAATCAACTAACTTATCTCAATATAATCAATTAATTTCAATTAATTTTTAGTTTAAAGTTCATTTTAATAAACATTGGATATGCGAGAATGGGTTTTGTCATCGTACAAACGACGTCGTATAATGTGATATTAGAATTGATAATTGCTTTCTGTATTTATAAAATAAGGACTTAATATCTATTTTCACTAGTCATAATTACTCTAAATAAAAATTTTCTCACGAACTCAAAGCATGATGTGACTTACCTTTTCCTATTAATATTTTTTTTCCTCTGTTCCGTTGATCACATTAGAAAATATTCGAAATGCTTATCCATTTTCACAAAGAGAAAATTATGACTGTTACTAAACAATTGCAATAAAGGAAGTAATTTTCAACGCTCCAAATCAGAAAACACATGTTCTTCCTCTTCAAAAATACATATACAACAATGTTACATGCACAAATTCTAGTTACTTTTAATTACAGTTATTCTGTTTAAAAATCATTTTGAACATACCTACATTTTTCTGTTATTTATAGTTCTATTTTCCTTTCTTTAAAAATAAGTGAATTTTCCGGTGCTGGTACATGAAGATTAATGGACGGCGTATTCATAGAGAAAACTTTGCTTGCTCACATGAGAGCTTAGCTTCCGAACTTTACAAGGCATTTAATTCGTGTTGTTTTATTCTTCTCGCGAATAGTATATCTTTGTTTTAAGGGAATGTGTATGCACACGAGAAACTTAGCATTCCTCGGTAATGAGCCCTAAATGTTGTGTAGTGCAGCTCCGCCTGACAAAGTTTCTGAGTCGTGGAATGGTGTCGCGTGCCCTGAAATGGCGACTCCTCCTCCTCCTAAAACTGTCGCTGTATCTAGGACACCTAGAAATCCTGCAGTCAGTTGGTACCGAGAACAAGTTTTATGACTCCTAGTAGTTCTCTCATTTCCGGGTGTGTTTAGCGATGCTTTTTGCTGGCAACTTGAGCTTAGTAAATTGGGGGTCGTGACTGCTCCGGATTTTCGACACCATTTACGTAGTTCGATCAGACAAGGTCACAGCGTGGATGGGAATTTTGACGTCGGCTGCTCTGATCGGTGGTTTCCCTTGTTCCCACTCCAGGCCAATTCCAAGCCAACGTCGGAGCAGGCAGACTAGCGTTTCCATAGAGTTAACCGCATTCTCAAAACCAGTACGAAAGCTGCAATTGAAAATCTACGTTCGTCGGCGCTTAAATCTAGAGCCTCGCTACGATGATTGTTAGCAATTCTCAGCTACGTACGTCCACGCTACAGCTAATTAAACACCAGTGCACATCATTCAATTACCTTTCAGTCACGCATTAATATTCAAAATCATGACCGATGCAATATATTCAGTTGTTGTTTCCTCATAGATACCTGGTTTAATGACAGCAGTGCTTCGTTTCCCGAAAATCAATACAGTGAGCGTTCGGATGGATCGCTCGAACACAAAACCCGGCCTTGGCGAATTCCAGGGCAGCGAGCACTTGGCACAGCAGAACGAATTAACAGCCCCCCGTCTCCTGCAGAAGGCGCATTTCGCGCGCATAATGAGCCCGGCAGCCGTAATGAGCGCAACGAGAAGGTAAATAGGTGGCGCGCTGGCGGCGGCGCGCGACGCGGTGCGTGGCGGAAATTAATACGCTCCGCGCACCGCAGACTGGCGGCGGCGGGCGCAGCGGGCGGGGCGCAGGGGCTGCGGAGAGAGAGAGGCGTCGAGGGGTGGGGCCGGTGCAGGCGCGCGGCGCACAACGAAAGAGTGAGGTGCGAGGCGGGATAGACAGGGTGATTGAAGCGGGAGCGGGTGAAGCGGGAGCGAGGGGGTGACATTGAAGTGGGTGGGACCAAAGGGGGAATGAGGAGAAACGAGGGAGGGAGCAAAGCGGGGAAGTAGTGTGAAGCGAGTGAGTGGAGCGAAGGGGGTGAGTGGAGCGAAGCGGAAGAGTGGAGCGACGCGGGAGAGTGAAGTGAAGCGGGTGAGTGGAGCGAAGGGGATGAGTGGAGCGAAGCGGGAGAGTGGAGCGACGCGGGAGAGTGGAGCGAAGCGGGTGAGTGGAGTGACGCGGGAGAGTGGAGCGAACCGGGAGAGTGGAGTGACGCGGGAGAGTGGAGCGAAGCGGGAGAGTGGAGCGAAGCGGGAGAGTGGAGCGAAGCGGGTGAGTGGAGCGAAGGGGTTGAGTGGAGCGACGCGGGAGAGTGTAGTGAACCGGGAGAGTGGAGCGAAGCGGGTGAGTGGAGCGACGCGGGAGAGTGGAGCGAACTGGGAGAGTGGAGTGACGCGGGAGAGTGGTGCGAAGCGGGAGAGTGGAGCGAAGCGGGAGAGTAGAGCGACGCGGGAGAGTGGAGCGAAGCGGGAGAAGTGGGCGAAGCGGGTGAGTGGAGCGACGCGGGAGGTGGAGCGAACCGGGAGAGTGGGTGACGCGGGAGAGTGGAGCGAAGCGGGAGAGTGGGCGAAGCGGGAGAGTGGAGCGAAGCGGGAGAGTGGAGCGAAGGGGGTGAGTGGAGCGACGCGGGGAGAGTAGAGAACCGGAGAGTGGAGCGAAGCGAGTGAGTGGAGTGAAGCGGGAGAGTGGAGCGACGCGGGAGAGTGGAGCGACGCGGGAGAGTGGAGCGAAGCGGGAGAGTGGAGCGACGAGGGAGAGTGGAGCGACGAGGGAGAGTGGAGCGAAGCGGGAGAGTGGAGCGAAGCGGGAGAGTGGAGCGAAGCGGGAGAGTGGAGCGAAGCGGGAGAGTGGAGCGATGCGGGAGAGTGTAGTGAACCGGGAGAGTGGAGCGAAGTGGGTGAGTGGAGCGACGCGGGAGAGTGGAGCGACGCGGGAGAGTGGAGCGAACTGGGAGAGTGGAGGGACGCGGGAGAGTGGAGCGAAGCGGGAGAGTGGAGCGAAGCGGGTGAGTGGAGCGACACGCGAGAGTGTAGTGAACCGGGAGAGTAGAGCGACGAGGGAGAGTAGAGCGACGCGGGAGAGTGGAGCGAAGCGGGAGAGTGGAGCGAAGCGGGAGAGTGGAGCGAAGCGGGTGAGTGGGCGACGCGGGAGAGTGGAGCGAACCGGGAGAGTGGAGTGACGCGGGAGAGTGGAGCGAAGCGGGAGAGTGGAGTGAAGCGGGACAGTGGAGCGACGCGGGAGAGTGGAGCGACGCGGGAGAGTGGAGCGACGCGGGAGAGTGGAGCGAAGCGGGAGAGTGGAGCGACGCGGGAGAGTGGAGCGAAACGGGAGAGTGGAGCGACGCGGGCGAGTGGAGTGAAACGGGAGAGTGGAGCGAAGCGGGTGAGTGGAGTGAAACGGGAGAGTGGAGCGAAGCGGGAGAGTGGAGTGAAGCGGGTGAGTGGAGCGAAGCGGGCGAGTGGAGTGAAGCGGGCGAGTGGAGCGAAGCGGGCGAGTAGAGCGAAGCGGGAGAGTGGAGCGAAGCGGGAGAGTGGAGCGAAGCGGGAGAGTGGAGCGAAGCGGGAGATTGGAGCGAAGCGGGAGAGTGGAATGAAGTAGGGGCTGGAACCATGGGGGAAGTGAAACCAAGCAGGGGAGTTAGGTGAACTGGGGTGGGGGTGTCAGGCATTCAAATTTTGTGTTAACTTTTATTAAACATTAGTTTTTTAGTTATAATGTCAGGATGTGGCAAACCAACGTTTTTTATTACAAGTTGTTCTAAAGTTCAAATTATAACCAATAAAAAAGAAACACTTTCCATATATTTTTACCATTTTAGTTTATTGCTCTTTATTTAAAGATCGGTGATGCGTAACAAAATTCGAGAAAATTTAGGAATATCGGTAAGATTTTTTTGTTGTGTATTCCCAAGAAAGTGTTAACGAGATGTCTAGAGAAGAACTTCTACGTCTATGCCTGCTAGATATATCAAGCAGTGTTCTGAACGTTTAATTGATGATAAGATTAAATATATGGAGAGCCATTTGTTGAAAATCATAAATTGTCCATCGGAAAAAGTGAACACATTTAAACGTAAATTACAGTTTTTCAAGTCTGAATTCCAACAAAAAGGAGCAGCTGCATTTAATATTGAAGAAATATTTGTAAAAAATAATGAAAAGTGGCTTGTCGATGTTGTGAAACTTCCAATATGGACTAAACAAAAGACAGATCGACCGAGAAAGGAACTCGAAGATTTATGTGACGCAAATGACGCAATACACGGGAGTTTCAAGTATCTGGGTCCACATTGATTCATGTTGCTCAAATGAGTTTAAGAGCTGCTGGTGAAACAGATGAGTCTGTTGTTACGAAAGAGATGTCGAAATCTCCGAAAAGAGCGTCAAAAGTGCGTAAGTCAATAGTTCTGCAACGCGAAAAAAGATGAAGTAGATGATGATAATGATGATGATGATGATGATTATGATAAAGATGTGATGTTGATGAAGAATATTAGCGACTGGAAATCTCGAGATTTGAAAATTATATTCTTAAGAAGACTAGTGCAACACATCTAATCAGAATTACTTTGTAGTGTTTCTACTTACCTCATGAACTAACCCACATTTAATAATTTGCGTTATAAGCTTTCTTAAGTAGTACTCCTCACCAAAATATGTAAACTTGTTGAAATATACATATTAACTAATTTTAAATAAATTCTAGCAAAGGAATAATTTGGCCAGCTTTTTATACGCTATACCCCTACGTACGATGTGTAGAACCGCGCCAAATCTCACCATGCAATGAGAAATGATTACAGCGAACTTCCGAAAAAAAATATGCACACTTACAAAGTTAATGGCTTTAGGAGTTGATGCCCCCGGAAGTAGGATAAAATCAAATTAATCAATCCTAAACTGAGAACAAATTTGTTGGTATGACTTCCAAAGCGTCTTGATTGAGTAGGGGGTAAAAATTGATTACGGGTAGAATTTGAAAAATCAGATTTGGTCCGTTCGTGTGTGGCGTCAGAAGGCTTCGGTGAGATAAACAGCTCTCAAACCATCCAGATGGCTGGCAAGCCGCAGTTTCGTAACATCATCTACGCCCTAGTGCAGACGAACACATGTCCGGCGAAGCGCTCTAGTGTGTTTCCATTACGTAAATAAGCAGGAGCAGACAGACACCCGCGCTGGTCGGTGTCGCCGAGGGGAGGCGTCGCCTGCGGCAGCGCAGCGTCTCGCTCCCGGCGCTCGCGCACATGGCCGCAGCCCGGCCTTCCCCGGGCGGCGACGGCGCGGCCAGAGGCGGCACGATTGATTGATTGTTAGTGATTCCGGGCGCGTCAAATACTGAGGCCATTAGTACCGTAAGTGTAGTGTATGTTTTTCGTCGTAAGATGGCGCTTATCTTCCCCCATTGGATGGCGAGATCCGGCGCCGACCTACCATCAACTAGTGCGGCTTTCCCCTAGCACGTATCTCCAGCGGGGACAGCGGGGCACCGCCCCAGCCGGGACAAGTTCTAAGTCATCGCCCGGTCTCCCGGCCTGTGTGGTAGTGTAGTGCATGCTAGTGTAAGTTCCTGTGTGTAAGGGGTGAGGATAGAACAAGGAAGGGGAAGGAAAAATCGCGCGCGGTCTGTGGCCCGTTTGTTAGGGTACTGCTCCGGCATTCGCCTGGTGTTCATCGGAGAAACCACGGCTAGCAGACGGCCCCTAGAAATCTCCTCCAGACAACGACTGAATCTGACGTATCTGAATAGCTAGTGTCGACTATCCTGCCGCTGTCGGGACTCGAACCTAGAACCTCCCGGTTAGATACCCTGCAGTGACATCAGATGATGCACTGAGCGCCCGGCGCGAGGCGGCGCGAGGCGGCGCGAGGCGGCGCGAGGCGGTGCGACGTTTGTCTCAGAGCTTTGCGGCCTCGCTGTGTCGCTGCCGTGGCCAGGCACTTTTGTCTCCGGCCTGGAAACTGCGGAGTTGCGGCTTTGACCACCGTTGTAGTTCACGGCTGTGAGTGGAGGGCAACTATTCTGTGGCCAGCCTTGCTCTCCCCTGTGTAACCATTCTCCCTGTGGCCCCCTAATCGCCTTTATGCGTGAAAGGTTGGAAATGTGTTTGATGGCTTGGAATGTTACAACGGATACTCAAAGATAATGGAAAACATTTGGCATATAGTTAGTTAATTTGCAGTACCTTAGTTAATGCTTCTAATAGTGTTTGGAAATATTCATATGGTAGTGGTAACATATGTTTGACTTAAACTGCAGATTTTGACGATAATTCTTCATTATTTTGATATTAATGTTCCAGAATGAGTAACTTTATGACTATCCCAAGATTATTATTTACTTCCAATAAGTACTGTGTATTATATCCACTGTCCCAGAAACATCGAATGAATTGCTAGTAGTTTTAGCATATATTTTTTCTACCTAGGCGAGGTTGGAAGAACAAGTAATCATTTATTTTAATTAATTAATTAATTAATTAATTAAAGATTGACAAGAATCAGAAAAAATGAATCGTCTCTAGCTCTTGGACAAATAATCTTAAAAATGTGAAAGTACTTTCCACATCTTTTCGAAATAGAAAATAATTGACCAAGCGCTGCGGGATCGTACTTGAACTTAATCGTCGTCATTTCTTTTGCCTGCAAAGTTGGTGAGACAATTGCACATGTGCAAGATTCGATTTTCTCGATCTTATTGAGGCTTGAATATTCCTTCATATCATAAAGAATTGTGTTCTTGTACGGATTTCAACGAAAATATTCGTTTAGGTATTTATATTGAAAAGTTTTTTTTTGTTTTTTTTACTGTCCGTCCGTCTGGAAACACCAGCGTCTAACTACTCGGATTTTTGCCAAAATGAATATTCCCTGATCGATCTGAACCGGCACAAAGCCAGGCGATTTTGCAACGATTTCTTTGAATTCTTATGGTCAGTAACGACTAAATACGTTGTTCAATTTTTTGGCCACATCATTAAAGACTTCAATGAAGAACTTATTTTTCGTTCATTTTGAATGCGAGTTCCACTATTTTAGAACGACTATCGAAACTCTGGAAGCAAACATCGGACATATATCGAAAGTAATAATTATAGTTTCGTTGCGCTGGACATCCTTGGAGACAATATGAAGAATTTAACCAGTTGGTAACTTTCAAGTGTTGAGTTGAGTTTCATCCTACAAATCAAAATCGTTGAGGGCACAAAATAATTGTAGTTTCAACAAGAGGTTTTAGACCGACGATCTTGGACCCGCCGACCCTCACCGTTGCAATGCAGTGACCCCCACTAAGTGCACCCGGGCGACAGCAAATTCTGCGGCGGATAGGGTGTGGGCTCCTGGCCTTGGGAAGCACATTTCGTCGGGCGACTCCCGAATATTTCTCACGGAAGTCGTCAGATAACTGCGAACTCGACGTTCATAGAGTCATTGCAGCCTGCATCATTTTGTACGAGTCGCTACGATCGTGTTCAGGGAAGCTCAGATGTCCGTGGAAGATTGATTGATTGATTGATTGATTTTTTCGTGTTTCCGGGCGCGTCAAATGCTTCCTTCATTAGTCCCGTTAGTGTAGTGCATGTTTTTTTCTCGGGAGATGGCAGTGATCATCCCCCGCTGGATGGCGAGATCCGGCGCCGACCTACCGTCGGCTAGTGGGGTTTCCCCCTAACCAGGTCTCTCCCACCAGCGGGGCTCCGCCCCAGCCGGGACAAGCTCTGGGCTCCCGACCGGTCTCTCGGAATATGTAGTAGTGTAGTGCATGTTCGTGTAAGTGTGTGTGTAAGGGGAGAGGATACGACAAGGAAGAGGAAGGAAAGATCGCGCGCGGTCCGTGGCCCGTTTGGTAGGGTACTGCTCCGGCATTCGCCTGGTGTTGATCGGAGAAACCACGGAAAACTACCGATCAGAGCAGCCGGCCGCTAGAATTCTCGTCCAGACAGCGATTGATTTCGACGTAGATGAAAAGCTAGTGTCGAAAATCCTGCCGCCGTGGGGAGTGGGAACCTAGGACCTCCCGGTCAGAGGCGCTGCAGTGACATCAGTTGATACACTGAGCTACCGCTCCCGGTTCCGTGGAAGAGTAAAAGACGATGGGCAATATGCAAGAGATGCAAATTAAATTCACAAATGCTCCGTTTGTGATCAGTCTCATGCTTTGCTTCATGATCGTCGTCATTCACCTCTTTCATGGTGTTCTTTCTTCATTTTTGAACAGAGTGTTGTTGTCATTGTTCTTCGGAAAGCAAAATATTGAAAGATTTCCAATAAAACAAGTACTGAAAGCTAGAATTACAGTTCAAAGTTTTTCAAAAAGAATAATTCAGATAACGTAATATTAATAGAATGTTCTGATAAATTAATTTTATTATTTTCAAAATCCTCAAAAATACTGTAAGAAACATTTAAAGAGAGTATAATTTGATGACCTGCAAGCATCTTTTGATTGACGTGAGAATGTTCATTATAAAATGAATATTCATTATGAATCTGAAGAGTGCTAGCGACACCTGGTATTTTAGTATGTCCAAACTTATACGATTAAATTCTACTAAGAAGTGAGGCTGACGTAGAGACTTGGTGCGTGGGAGTCACCCCCCCTCCCGTCGATGGAAAGTCAGGTTTGCGGTTCGACCCCGGCTGGGGGTTGCAAATTTTTGAAAGACAAAAAATCATCGGTATACAATGTGACTTTTGTGGCATACATATGATCCCTTTCAGATTTCCCGGCTGAATTAAATCCCTCTGACAATTCCCCGCCCTATCCAGATATAGATAGATAGATATTTCCTTATATATATATATATATATATATATATATATATATATATATATATATATATATATATAGATAGATAGATAGATAGATAGATAGATAGAAATTTATTCTACAATTTGGCAAATGATGCCCGGTGGCAGAATGCAAAATTACAATTACAAATAAAATAATAATATATAAAAAATAAATATGAGCAAACAAATTGACTTTGTCATTTCCTATATATGCATATGGCATTTACATTCCTATACTAAAGATTAAAATGCATATACACTAACATATAAATGAATAAACGTACATATTACACAAATATACATACATACAAATATTTATTGCCATATCACTATCTCCCGCACACAAATTTCGGATATGGTTCATTGACGCTGACTCCTGTCGGGGAAAGGGAGAGTCACCCCCAGGCACCGCAAGGGTCGCCCATGGAACTTACCTACTTGACAGCTGCCCAAAGACACGCGCCGGAGTGTAGGTTTCAAAGGAAGACTGAGTCGAAAGTAGGATGGGGAAGTTGCGGTCAATGATCGCCACTCCAATAATCATCCTATAATCAGTTGTAGGGCGAAAACGAAGGAGCGTGTCCAACGTACAAAGCATTTAATCCAATTTAAGACTGTATAAAAGGGGCCAGTACCTACAAACATGTAACTAACAATAGAATTCAAAACTTCGACCCGCCAAGTTTAGGAAACAAGAAGATGAAGAAGAATAAGAAGAAAAAGTAGACTCTCTGATAATATATTATATTAGCATGATAAAAGTAACCTACGTTACATTGACGCATACAAAAGTATATTTCTAATTTTGCTCTAAAGGGGTCGTCCATAAATTACATAAAACTGAAGAGGGGGAGGGAGTATCAGGTAGCGTTACGCTGAGTTAAATAGGGGTAGGGGTTCGTAGTTACGTGTTACTTAACATAGATATTTATTTCTTTTACATTTTAAAACATTTTCTGAAAAAATGAGTCTTGATGTCTTGAGTCTTATATTAAAACATTAAAATACGAACCAATTTTTTAAACAAATGGAAGTTATTACAAGTAGTTGCAATAAATGAAAATATTTTTTATCATTTTTTATTGGATCTTTAAGGTTACAAAGTAAATATTCAAAACTGATCTCTAGTATGTTTTAGAATCCAAAGAAATTGACGCAGTAGACGCTTGCCCATGAGCCATCCACGACGATGAGTACACGACTTGCCAACAAACATTTTCTGGCCTATGCGTCCTTCCTTCACTCAAAACGTGCCCTCTATCTTATTAAGCCGCAGTCAGAATCGCCACCTAATTCCCACTTTAATTACAATGCATTTTAATATGCAACACAAATAAAATAAATACATTTTTTGACCTATAAAAATTATAATGAAAATGAATATATTGATGAATAGAATAATATATGATAGTATGAATAGAACGATAGAATGAGAAATTATAGTGAAAATTATAAGAAATAAAAACGAATTATTCGTCTTCACTTCTTGCTTTCACAAGAGAGTGGGGATGTTGTGGCAAGCGTTACGTAATTATTTACGAGAATTGAAGCGCACATTACGGATGCAGAACAGGGGGGAGTGAGGCTAATCAAAATACTCTAAATGTGTTAATTACGTAATTTTTGGACAACCCCAAAGCACATGAACATGAATTTCCAGTACATGTCAGTGCGCTGTTTCCTTGCATTTAGCATCGTCCGGTGTCATCGTGAAAGCAAGGCGCGGAGGCCAGTCGCGGGGGTGTTGAGGTGGGCGCGCCTCAGCCCGTCTTCTTTAAGGGCGGGAGGGACTTTGGGAAGAAGCGGCGAGGCGCCGTGGCCGCGAATATTGCCCCCGAGGCCGCCGCTTTACGACGCCTGTCGCCTCGTCCCTCACCGCGCTCAGGCCTACCTGCTGCAGCACCTCTGACCGGGAGGTCCTAGGTTCGAGTTCTCACGGCGGCAGGATTTTCGACACTAGCTTTTCAGCTAGGCCGAATTCAGTCGCTGCCTGGAGGAGACTTCTAGCGGCCGGCTGCTCTGATCGGTAGTTTTCCGTGGTTTCTCCGATCAACACCAGGCGAATGCCGGAGCAGTACCCTAACAAACGGGCCACGAACCGCGCGCGATCTGTCCTTCCTCTTCCCTTACACACACACTTACACTAACATGCACTACACTACCACATATTCCGGGACACCGGTCGGGAGCCCAGAGCTTGTCCCGGCTGGGGCGGTTCCCCGCTGGTGGGAGAGTCCTTGTTAGGGGGAAACCCCACTAGCCGACGGTAGGTCGGCGCCGGATCTCGCCATCCAACGGGGCAAGATCACCGCCATCTCCCGGAAAAAGCATGCACTACACTAACGGGACTAATGGCCACAGTAGTTGAAGCGCCCGGAAACACGAAAAAATCAATCAAAACCAGGCCTACCTGCCCCCCGCCTCGCCGGCCGCCTCTTACCCGACTGTCCCGCCAGGCAGCACGCGAGAAATTAAAACAAGAAAAAGAATGAATATTTAATAATGTGCCAATGGCGTCATAAGGGTTCTAAAGATCGAACGGCGACAAAATGCCAGAGGGCGTTTTGTCCAACGAAATCGTTAGAACCACTTAACGCCCGTGACAAGTACATAATTTAATTTTTTTAATTATTTTTATTGATTCATTCATGCTTATTTACTAATTAATTAGATGTTAACAACTCGATTTGTCTTTTCATATTTCCTTCCTATAATTCCGTTTCATAATTCCCTCTTATAATTCGGGAACATGTAGTAGCATTAAACTGTTTTCTTACCTCCGTCGTAATCACAGTCCTTTCGCACCAGCTAAATTTTACAGCGCATTTCCAACTTTGTTTGCGTATATCCAACTTGGTATCGTAGGTAATAACAAGCTATAACGTATCAGTAAAAAATAAATGAATTTATTTCCATCTATATGTGACTATACAATTTTATTACAGTAGTTAAACTTTGAAAATACCCTGACCAGTAACCAGTTGATGGTCAGAATTATCATACAGATAAAACGAAATACAAATGGAAAAACACATAAGTCCAGACGTTATAATTTTGTCTATCAGTCAACAGCATTGCTCTCCGCGGCGTCTGGGTATTTCTTTATATATAGATTACATCTTAGGGAGACCGAAGTCTTCGGGATTTATAATCTGCCTTGTGCAGTATCATTCAGCAAGTTGCTGCAACTTTCACTAAATCAAATCTTTGCGATGGAAAACCCATTAAATTGTAGAGAAAAATTAACATAAAGTTACACATAACATTATAGAAAAGATATAAAAAAAATTAAGTTCACGGTAGAATGTCTGTTAACCAGAATGCAAGCAATTAAGCCTCAACATTATTCCCTACATTCAAACAATCATTGTGCTGTTTTGGTAAGAAAATTTAATTTTATGAGATGACGTTGTAGTTGTATTGAGAACGTTGTAATCGAGGGCATTACTGAGATTTTCCTGAGTTTGTTGTTTTCTTCTTCTTCTTCTTCTTCTTCTTCTTCTTCTTATTATTATTATTATTATTATTATTATTATTATTAATATTAGCTTTTGGTAAGTTGGTAGTCGACCATGTAGACTCACACAGTGGATCTCAGCCAAAACTCTCTTAGCGAATGCGATAGCTCAGTGGCCACACCGTTTTCTAGGAAGCAGCGTTGATTGGGACATCCCAGGAATTTACGCCCAACAGTGGGGAATTTCCACTATGGCTAACTAACTACGTCGAATTCAACCTCTGGCAGAAGAAGAATTCTAGCGGCCATGTACTCTGAGTTCTCGTGTAGTAGTTCTCGGTAGTTCTCGTGTTTGTATGGTTTTTTATCAATATCAGGCAAATGTCGGAGCAGCAATTTAACAAATGGGACTGTTACGAAATGAAAATATAAATTTGTTGGAGTTGTATTAACTCGTGGAAACGAGACAATTGAAGTACGTGGCGTCGGTTATCATGGACGATGTTTTGTTGAAGGAAGCTGTATAGAGTTCACTAATGAATGGATACCTGAATGTATGTCAGGAATGACCACCTGACATGGAAACCTGACATTCTGGTTTTAAAACAAATAGGAGGAACTTCAGAATATTGGAAGTGTGGCGAAAGTTTGGGTACGGAACACCAACAAAAATTAATCGGTGGTAAGGGACAAGATGTAAGCGGAAGTAGGAAAGGTTGCATTTGCCGATTGATTCTGAATTTTTAATTTCAGGAACAATACATTTGCTTGTGTTTGAACTTGAAGTGTTCTTGTTTAAATTACCTCAAAAAAGAGAGTCCAAAGGACAGCGACGTTTGGTGAGTGTCACTTCATTTGCAACTGAATTAATTGGAGATACGATCGCGATTCACGGGTGCATACGCTGTTGCGGGAACAGTGTACATGCAGTAGATTCGTAACAGGGCCATGGACCGCACGCGATAATTTATTCCTCATCCAAGTCCTTTCCCCTCCCCTTACACACGCACGCATCTACACTACAATCACTCCCAAAACTTTTCGGACACCTCCGAATTTCAAGAACTTTCATCCAAATTTTGTACACAAATCATTATTATATTTTAATTCAGCATTATTTAGGTAAATCGGAGTTAGCCGCAAAAATAACAAAAACGACTTCTTAAAAAAGTACCTCGACAAAGTAAAATGACCTTTTAATCATGTTATACAAATCAGTGTGCTCACAACTATTCGGACAGAGCGTAACTGAACTGAAATATTAGTCCTTTAAATACAGAAAGAAACCGTTGAAATCATCGAACGTTGAATGCTGCAGGTCATCTACGAGCCAGCGACAGTTTGCTCTGTTCACCAAAGGATTTCGATCATGGGAAGCACTGCGAAGGAGTAACATGAGTCGCAGAGGAAGAAACTACTTTCGAACAACGTCAGCCGGTTGTATTTCACCATATACAAGGTGGGAGCGTCGGGAAATTGCTCATATGTTAATGATGAAGAATAGTACAGTGAGTGACATTATAAGACGGTTCAATAAGGAAAACAGAATCGAGTAATTCCATGGAGAGAGGCGCCAAAGAATTTTTATTAAAGAGAAGAAATTGATTGTAAATACCAGAAAATCGCGGGTGTCCGAATAGTTTTGGGAGTGACTGTGTGTGTGGAAACCATTCGGGATCTTGGGGCTTGTCCTTGCAGGGGAAGAGCGACATGATTTGGTTGGTTGGTTGGTTATTTCGTGTTTCCGGGCGCGTCAACAGCTTCGGTCATTAGTCCCGTAAGTGTAGTGCATATTTGTCCTCGGGAGATGGCGGTGATCTTCCCCCGCTGGATGGGGAGATCCGGCGCCAACCTACCGTCGGCTAGTGCGGTTTCCCCCTAACCAGGACTCTCCCACCAGCGGGGCACCGCCCCAGCCGGAACAAGCTCTAAGCTCCCAACCGGTCTCCCGGAATATGTGGTAGTGTAGTGCATGTTAGTGTGTGTGTGTAAGGGGAGAGGATAGGATAAACAAGAGGAAGGCGAGATCGCGCGCGGTGCGTGGCCCGTTTGTTAGGGTACTGCTCCGGCATTCGCCTGGTGTTGATCGGAGAAACCACGGAAAACTACCGATTAGAGCAGCCGGCCGCTAGAATTCTCCTCCAGACCGCGACTGAATTCGACCTAGCTGAAAAGCTAGTGTCGAAAATCCGCCGTGGGGAGTGTAACCTAGGACCTCCCGGTCAGAGGCGCTGCAGTGACATCAGTTGATGCACTGAGCAACCGCTCGCGGTAGGAGCGACTTGAAGGGAGATACCTGGGGTGGAGCTCCCGGGCCTCTCGGTCAGCGGCGCTGCTTGGAGCTTTCGCTGCCGCGAGCGAGGAGGCTCCCAGAGGGCCGTATTGCTGCGGGCGCAGGCGGCCGTGCGAGGCGGCCGCGACGCGACGCGACGTGGCGCAGTGCAGCGCAGCGCGGCGCGGCGGAGGCTAATCGCATTGCGCCCCGCCCCTCCCCTCCCCCCCCACCCCCTCCACCGCCGCAAAGGCGCCTCAAAGCCGCGCGCGCGGAGGGCCCCGGCGCAGCGCTCCCTGCCCGAGCCACGTGCCGCTACGTGCCGGCGCAACCCCCCCCCCCCACATGCGCCTGCTGCGGACGCGCCTTTGCAAGGAGGCACGTACCGCCGCCGTGTCCAAACCGCCCTGCCCCCCTCCCGACTCACACAATCCCAGGCAGTCCTTCCCATCTTTTCACCACGCTTCCATACCAATACATCCCCGCTCCCCCTCGACCCGACCCCTTGATCCGTTCATTCCCGCCCTGCTACGTCCGTCCCGCCATGCCACGATCCGCCCAACCCGCCATGAGTTGCTCCGATCTGTGCCGTCACGCTCCTTCCCGCCCCGCCCCCACGCCCCGCCACGACCAGCCCGCCCTGCCACGCCCCGCCCCACCCCGCCCCTCCCCGACCCGACCCGCCCTACCCCACCCTGCTCCGCCCCGCCCCGCCTCGCCCCGGCCTGCCCCGCCCCGCACCGCTCTGCCCCGACCCGCTCCTACCCACCTCGTCCTGCGCTGTCCGTCTCTTCCCCTCCCCGCCACGCCCACACCTGAATCGCTTCGCCACGCGCGTCCACTTCCACACGTTAGGCGAGTTAAAGAGATCGCCCTCGTCGGCGTGAGCGAACGTGGAATATCGGACACACTCGTCCAATGACGATTCTGAATGAATTTATGTACGTAACGTGGCGATATTATCTCGGTCCAAATTTAGGACATTTACAACTATTTCTTTTCGATCTGATATATTTACATTCGGTGTTTATTTTTTTTACATATCTTTAAATTATATATTACCAGTATTATTGTATGAAGGATAATTCATATGTTCTACTTGTGTAACTCAATTGTTTGGAACTCTTTTATTGATTACTCCGTTTGTATCTTGTTGAGAAAACATACCTTCTTTGTTAGGTGGAATTAATAATCTCGAAAACGGAATTCATAAATGTGAACGCGAAGTTAATGGAGATCTTAACATATAGAGAATGTTGTATTCAATAAATATTGACTATTATGACAACAATTATATTGACTATTGGTGTGATTTTTTTTCTGGTAAAGTTAATTTCTAAGTTTTCAAATATTTTTAAACAAACTATGAATAACTCTTCCACTTTTCTTCAACTTGTCTCTAGAATAAATCTGCTGGAAAATCATAACTCTTCTTATAAGTGGCATATCAACATGTAGAGATGTGTAAACTGCGAGGATGTGCAAGAATCCGATATATTCCTTGTAAGCAGATTCAGTAAATGGATATTGTATCACGTGGAGTTGCGACAAAATTACCTTCAGCTCTGAAGTATCTACGACCTGTTAACGTCCAGGCGCTCCTCTTCATTCTAGTTAACAGCAAATACCTGCTGCTACACGTCAAGTGTACACATTCCGTGTCGTCTGATCTTCTGTCACCATCACTTAAAGAGCGTCATTTTGTTTAGTCTGCTTTGCTTCTCTCTCAACTAGAATGACCTGCTGCATTATCTGAGCATCTATGCTTTTCCCAAATATTTTCTCGACTCCGACCCTACATTGCGTTGGGGGATTTTGTGCGTGACACGTAACAGAGTTACTTTCATTCAGCGTAAATTATACAAACAGCACTGGCAGAAGTTGTGTGTACACTAACCTTTCCGAATGTATGGCGTTCCAAATGCACCTATTAAATGCGAGAGAAAACCACTGGTTACTCATTTGATTATTATGTCTTAATTTATTTCTTGGGTCGAGAATGACTTTGTTCACCAGCGAATGTATCTCCATCATTTTTCTTTTTTATTGAACTATGTGTTTCGTAAATTCGTGATTTAAATCAAATTGGGATGATCGTCATACACATTTTCATTCATAATTCTTTCTAAATCACGAGAAGTAATTGTGGAATATTGTTTTCAGTCCTTTTAATATACAAAATACTAGAAAAAATTAATTGGGTAACTTGAAATAGTCAATGTATGATCTCTAGATCATTTCCTAGATCAGGTGTTTCGTTCTACAATGTTCCAATATAACCAGAATAGAACGCATCGCGTTTCACCCACCCCTCTGTATAACGATAATTAAACTCAAACACGAAAAACAGAAACTGCTTAAAATATCATTTGCAATATTCAGTCCAATGTACACAATATTTTGCGATGCATTGTGATGAAACGAAATAAAATTAAGAGAAACGAAAAGAGATTTTTTTCTGTTTCTAAATATAATGACTTTAAAGTAGTCTAATTAAATATAAATAGATTAATCCACGAACTTTTAGAGTTTTCTATAAGTGAATTAAATTAAGCTCGTATTACGTTTTTATAAACTTTCTTTGCTCAGAATTTATTCTATTCTAAAATATTTTGCCGAGGAATTAGAATTTTAAATTGTTAATTTGTATTAAGGTTTTGAATAATTACCATATCTCCGTTCTTATGCAAATAGTATTACCTCTGGCAATAAAGTATGAACAATTTCCATTGTGATATTAATTGTCTAAATTACCAGGATTGCAAAAGGAATTTTAGTTTTCTTTCATGAGTTTGTGTATGAATTTGACCAGTGCACCAACTGGGCCGTTATCATTGTCCTAGTAACCATTGCTTGCAAAATGACTTGAATAGACGTAGAGATGTTCGAGGCTCGATCGTACGTGGAAGGCAAAGCCGAAGTTGATCATACGAGTAAGTCGAAGGTACTCTACGTCTCAAAAAACATCATCTAACGGTCCGTGGTAGCTGATCTAATCTGAAGTAATATTACAAATATTGTAAGATATTTTTCAAGAATAATATCAACATTTAGAAAGACCATTAAAAGTCAACGCACATATGTTCTTATTAGTATTGAACGCAGTAATTAGTTTTTATTTTTAATTAACATTAGTCAGGCTCATTTTAAATTCTATAAGGTCACGAGTACGTACAACGGACGACTTTTAGCCTCTTTTTACACATTTAAAGTATCAAGAAATTATTGAACTTAAGTTTATATGCGCAAGTTGTTGCGACGTAAATATGAAATTAGTGAAATAGTAATTTAGGGTACAAGAAAGTAAAGGCAGGTTTAATTCATTAGGTGAAAAGCCATTCCCCATAATTAACTTAAGAGTGGTATGCCCAAAGGAAGCACGTCTTTCTTTGTTTTGAATGTGGGTATCATGTTGTATCAATGAAATAAAACGCTCCGAATTCATTATACAATAAAATTGTCTCTAAGGACCACGAAAGAAATGAAGCTTAACAAAGCGGAGATGGATTATTCCGTGTATTAAAGTTATTAACGATATTAAACCGATTTAAAGAAAATAACCAACCTAGTATATTATGCAGTAATCGGCCTTGTGTCGTAATACCGAATTCTTCGAAGAAAGGCTCTCATAATGAAGAAATACCATCTTTTGGAGTAAGTGTGCTCATCCACCATCTAACTAATGGCCTGTAGCAGCAAAAAATGCTTCTGACCAAAGCCACACAAAGTGGTTTTCCACAAAGTAGAGTGCCTCGCTGCTTATGAACAACAAATAAAAGACCCTCGTATAATACTGCAATAAATTAAATAATTTAACAAAACCAGCCTTAATGAATACTGCGAAAGTGATTACTTACTTTTGGGCCGTGGCCCTCATCGGACTTGCAATGGACCTGTTGTGCTTTAGCAACTCTATATTGGAGTTGGTCTGTAGGCAAACATGAAGTTTGACCAGTTTGTGTATTAGTAAGCCCTGATGAAGGAATTACATATTCCGAAACGTTGGCAAACTAATGTGTTTCATTAATTGACCGATCCCGTGATCCATATCCCATAACAACAGTTCTTTACATACGAAGAATATCAAAAAAAGTTGCAGTTACATAACGTAATACATGAATAGCAAATATGTAATGGCAAGCGACTTATTCCTTGGAACCTTGGGTATGACGTTGGATGTGTTGCAAGCACTGACGCACTGAGAATAGACTGGATAACGTAACGACTAATTTGCATTTTTAGTCACAATTTAAACTGTTTCTTTGTTATTGGATTCTTCCGAAATCTTGCGTGTCTATCGAAAACCACAACACCTCTAACACGGGGGTTGCCTCGATTGCGGGGGGTGTATCGATTTCTTCACATTTCTGCGCGCAATAGGAATTAGTAATTTACATTCACTTTTTGCGGTTGTTCTTAACGGCCCGCGGACTGTTAAGTCCTTAACTGACGCCAACCTTTAAGTTTGTATGTTCGGTTGCGTTAAGCCGTATTATGGGAAACTTTTTTATTTTCTACGTTTCTGACGCCACCCCACGCCACGCCACGCCACGCCACGCCACGCCACGCCACGCCACGCCACGCCACGGCCCGCTCTTTCCCACCTCGTCCTGCGCTGTCCGTCTCTTCCCCTCCCCACCCCGCCACGCCCACACCTGGATCTGAATGATTTCTTTACATTTCTGCGCGCAATAGGAGTTAGTAATTTACATTCATTTTTGCGGTTGTTCTTAACGGCCCGCGGACTGTTAAGTCCTTAACAGACACCAACCTTCAAGTTTGTATGTTCGGTTGCGTTAAGCCGTATTATGGGAATTTTTTTGTGCGTTTCTGAGTGCGCGGAAGTGTTTGATGGCTGCGCGCCTCGTGAGCGTGGCGCGCGTGTCCTGCGACTGGCCTGACGGGCGGCGCCGCTGAGCACGCGCTCTGCATTAGCGCAGCGGAGCGGCTCTGCGCTCGGCGCGGCGGTGGCACAATGGGGAGAGGCACGACATGAGGCGAAGCATAGTGGGGAGGGATGGTGGTGGGAGAGATGGAGAGGTGACGGATGGAGGCGAGGGTTGGAGAGGCGAGGAATAGTGGCGAGGGATGGGGAGGCGAGGGATGAAGAGGTCAGTGTTGGAGACGCAAGGGATGGTGGTGAGGGATGGGAGGTGAAGTCTGGTGTTGAGAGATGGAGAGGTGAGGGATGGGAAGCGAGGACTGGTGTTGAGGGATGGAGAGGTATGAGATGGAAAGACGAGGGATGGCGGTGAGAGACAAAAGGGCGAAGGATGGTGATAAGGGGTGGAGAGGCGAGGAATGAAGGTGAGGAATGGAGAGGTAAGGACTGGTGTTGAGGGATCCAGAGGCGAGGGATGGACAAGCGTAAGATGGAGAGGTGAGGGATGGAGGGGCGAGGGGTGGACAGGCGAGGTCTGGTGTTGAGGGATGGAGAGGCATGAGATGGGGAGACGAGAAATGGTGGTGAGGAATGGAGAGGCGAGGGGCGGGGTCGAGGACGATGTCTGACCGGGTAGACGAAGGGGT